>RXPK01000587.1:0-134208 GCA_004143645.1 Protaetia brevitarsis
TCAGTTAAAAGCATTAAACACCTTGCACCTTGGGTATATACATCGTGTTTCAAAATGATTACATCTTAGTAGATACTGACTAACTAAGGTCTATTCACTGTAAGAATGCAGCGTTACATTAGATAGGCGAAAGATTTACGACATGCGATTGGCTAATAGACGAGGCGAATTCACACATACGAAAAACATTTTATGTAGCAAATGAAATTTAAGTTGGATAAAACAAAATATTTTCTGACATCTATGACGTTTGTCAATCCTGGTGTTGGTTTCAGCTCTGTATTTGCGTGTTTATTGCTTTTTTGTGTCGTTCGTGTGGTTAGTGTAATTTTTATAAGCAAATTGTTACAAAAATAGTTTTTCTTAGAGCTCTACTGAATACTGTTGAATATTTGAAGGTATTGTTTTAATAACTATATAAAATGATAGTGATGACATAGTGTATTTTACATCAATTTTAGTATGGCAGATGAAGAGGTATTTGATCTACCTGCAGGGTCATCAAAAAATCCTCAGGGAAAACATATTGGCAGTAAGCAAAGGATAATGGCTTATAATTTGTATCTGGAGCTTAAGCGGGACAGTTCTAAATCGGCAGCAATTAAATTGACTGCAAAGCAACTTGGGGTGGGTGAAAGAACAGTGTGGGATATTGTAAAAGAAAAGGAGACCACAGGAGTTATCAGTTCACCCCCTAAAAAACGTCTTCGTCAAAGTGCATATGATTCCTTGGACGAAGCAGATAGGTCAGCAATTAGACGACACGTACATTCCTTTTTCTGCAGAACGAATTACCTACGTGCACAAAACTATTGGGTGTAAATATAATATTATCCATTTATCTTACATTTACTTCATCGCATTGTATCTTACAGGTTATTAATGCAGATGACACTTTGCCAATATTGAAAAGAACGACGCTCTGGAAAATTTTAAAAAAGTTAGGATTTAAGTGGATGAAGCGCAGTGGCAATAGTGTTTTAATAGAACGACAAGATATTGTATTATGGAGGCGTCAATATTTAAACAACATTCGGAAATTTCGTGTTAGTGGTAGAAAGATATATTATTTGGATGAAACTTGGGTTAATGCAAGTCATACAAAGCAAAAAATATGGGCAGACACCACAGTACTCACTGCAAGACAAGCATTTGTGGAAGGAGTTTCAACGGGACTGAAAAACCCTTCAGGAAAAGGGAAACGTTTAATTGTTTTACATATTGGTAGCGAAGATGGTTTCCTTGAAAACGGTCTCCTTTTCTTCGAATCCAAGAAAACTGGAGATTATCACGAAGAAATGAACAGCCAAGTGTTCACGGAGTGGATGAGAAATGTGCTTCCTTTCTGGAACCAAACTCTGTTATTATTATGGATAATGCTCCCTACCACTCAGTCAGAACAGAAAAAAAGCCTATCAATGGCATGGAAAAAAGCAACAATTAATTGAATGGCTTCTTGCAAAAGGAATTATTGTTGACAACACTTTGTTAAAGGTTGAGTTGCTTGAACTTGCAAGAAAATATATTACGATAATCCCATCCCATATGTTATTGATCAAATGGTAGAAGACATTCACTGTTACTTTATTTGTATTATTTTATCACCTTATATTATGACTATGACATTCTAAATAAACTACTAAAAGCGTACTGATTTCATGTTATCCTTTCCTATTATTACAAAATTTTGATAACCAAACTTTTTCGTTTATGACACTGACAATTTACAATTTGAATTTGCCGCTAATTTTTCATTCTTTGGTGTAATTTGGGCGCCGATCGCAGCGCTATCTACTGCATTCTTAAAGTGAATGGAGTATAGTACATACTTGCATATTATAATAAGCCGCTTACTTTTTATGATAAGTAATTATATTTCTAATGTCATTTTGTGTGTGACAATATAATTTTTCTTGACAGTTTTTAACTTAACACTACTAAAAAAAAATATACACATTGCGAGAAAATGTGTTGGGCCAAGAATGGAACCCCGAGGAACTCCGGCAGTTACAGAACGGATTTCGGACGTAATCCCACCATCTAGCCTAACTCTCTGTACTCTATTACTTAAATACGATGAAAGCAGTTCAATTGCAACACCTTTAATTCCATACCTTGTTACACTGTAAAAAAAGTTGCAGTAAAATTACATGTAAAATCGTTGGTAACAAAGTTGCCTACAATTTTACAGATAAATTCGCTTCATAAGATAAAATTTCTACCATCTAGTAAATTTCACATGCTGATGTGTTTTTCAAAGATTGTACTGTAAAATTCGTATGTAATATTTATATGAACTCTATATTTACCGAACACTGAAGTAATGTTCATATGTATTTTTATAAAGAGAGCAAGCAACTTACCTAATTCTTTTATAGCACCTAATAGGTCATACTGAATCGCTCAACCAGGGATCAAGAATGAACACGCTTACGCGAAACCTACGATTGTTTGTGACGTATATGATATCATTGAGCCAATTATAAATTCGACAAACGAATAGAAATACCTACGCGCACAGATAAATAATCCAATAACCAATCACATTGCGGCGTATGAATTTCGTATTTTCCATGATATCTATAGTTTTACCCGAAAATTCAAGTAAAAAGTAAATATAAAAGATCCTCATATTTTTACAGTAAAATTAATAGTTCACTAGTAAAATTACTTTTAAAGTGCACTAAATACTCCAAAAAAAATGTCAATTTTACACTTTTAAGTAAATTTTGAGAGTAAATACAAAATTGTACATGTTTTTTTCCTGTATTTTCCTTTTGAATTTTTGTTACATCTTAAACTTACATGAAAAAGCTATAAATTTTACCGAAATTTCTTTTTCCATGTTAAATATCATAGAAAAAACATGTAAAACAAAATTTACATGATTTATTGTGGTAAATTCACAACGTTATTACATGTAATATTCCTGATTTACCATGGCAAAATTACTGTAATTTTTTACAGTGTACCGTGGGATTGCGATCGATTGATTTAGGTATTTTAGTTAAAGATTATTGTTTAATTTAATTAAGAATTAGACCCTGCAACGCCATCTAGCAGCTAAGTTTCGTACTTCGTGCTGGTTCCAACGCATCCTAGGCACGTGCTAGTCAAAAGTAATGTCTCATTTTTGTTATTCATTTCCAAATTATTAGTAATTCATTATTGTCCGTTAACATAGCTTTTCATTATTCAATTATTAGTTCAAGTTTCGTTCATTAAAACCTCTTCTTTTGCGTGAATCACTCCGCATTGTTAGTTTGTCAGTGACTGATTTATTAACGTTACGCATCTTCCGTTTCCGTCCGCTTGCTAGAGACGCACACAGGCTTTCAAAAACATCACACGCTCTGTCCAGTTCGCTCCGTGAAAGTTTTATAAGTTACCACGTTTGTTGTGTGGGATATTGTCACGTGAGGAACATCCAGTATCGAGTGCATTTTCTGTTTTACCTGGGGCCAGGAGAAGTGTTCGTTGCATCGATATTTTCCTGAAAAGAAGGGGTTATAAGCACTAGCGTTAGCTGGCATTCATTTAGTTTAATGGCGTCATCTTTAGGTCACTGGTAAGCTGACTTTTCTTTCGGTTGTTAACTTTATTAGTTTTGATAATCCGGTCCTGTCCTTTAGGACCTATTTTGTTTCGGTTTGAACTTAGGGTGAAAGAAGTACCTAATTTGGGAGACCGCTTATCGTTGAATTTAATTTTTTATTTATCTATTTATCTATTTTATTATTTTGTTTTCTTTGTAACAAATATACAGTGTCCCCCAGAGGTTTATAAGCAGTAACGTTAGCCGGCATTCATTTCGTTTAATGGCGTCATCTTTAGGGCGCTGGTAAGCTGACTTTTCTTTCGGTTGTTAGCTTTCTTAGTTTTGGTAATCCGGTCCTGTCCTTAGGACCTATTTTGTTTTGGTTTGAACTTAGGATGAAAGTAGTACCTAATTTGGGAGACCGCTTATCGTTGAATTTATTTTTTTTTTATTTATTTATTTATCTATTTTATTATTTTGTTTTCTTTGTAACAAATATACAGTGTCCCCCGGGGTTTATAAGCAGTAACGTTAGCCGGCATTCATTTCGTTTAATGGCGTCATCTTTAGGGCACTGGTAAGCTGACTTTTCTTTCGGTTGTTAGCTTTCTTAGTTTTGTTAGTCCGGTCCTGTCCTTTAGGACCTATTTTGTTTTGGTTTGAACTGAGGGTGAAAGAAGTAGCTAATTTGGGAGACCGCTTATCGTTGAATTTATTTTATTTATTTATTTATGTATTTTATTATTTTGTTTTCTTTGTAACAAATATACAGTGTCCCCCAGGGGTTTATAAGCAGTAACTTAGCCGGCATTCATTTCGTTTAAGGGCGTCATCTTTAGGGCACTGGTAAGCTGACTTTTCTTTCGGTTGTTAGCTTTCTTAGTTTTGTTAATCCGGTCCTGTCCTTTAGGACCTATTTTGTTTTGGTTTGAACTTAGGGTGAAAGAAGTACCTAATTTGGGAGACCGCTTATCGTTGAATTTATTTTATTTATTTATTTATTTTATTATTTTGTTTTCTTTGTAACAAATATACAGTGTCACCCAAAAATTTGTGTTTTAAATAGAAGAAGAACCTTTCTAATTTCTTCGAGAGTAACGAGCAATTAATAGCGTCAAAGGCTTTGGTCATATCAATAAATAGTCCGTATACACATTTTTTATTGTCAAGAGCTAAAATTACTTTATTAATAAATTCTGTAGTAGCCGTGTCAACGCCTTTATTTTTCAAGAATCCGTGCTGAAAGGAGCCCAGCACCTCTGAGCGTAGTAAGCGTTAAAGTGGGCGAACAACGGATGAGTGATACTCAGTTTGGTCAACAACAAAAAAAAGAATTAAAAAAAAATATATCAGTTTCCATATTCTTAAAATTCATAATTTTCTTTTTCAATTTTCACCGGGCGTTAGTTAAAAAATCTAGTCAAGTCAACTATCGTACGTCTGAATGCTATAAATAACCTCTGTATGCTGAAAATTAATGACGCAAGTGTGGACGTTTTGATGCTAAGTTTTTGATAATTCAAATTTTCTCTGGTCCTTTTTACTTTGATTTATCTGTAACGGAACGGGTTTTCTTGCCTGGAAACTTTTGGGGATGGCCAGCCCAAATTCAAATAAGACAAGCCAAATTCCGTCTCGCAGACAACCCCTCCGGCTCTTTTGACCGACGAGCCACTGCTGAGAAACAAACTTTTTGTTCGGTAGCGAATGGTTGTAGTAATTTTAGCCAAAGTTGTTTCCCAACGGTGTTTTCCTCCGTCAGTCGAAGCAGGGCCCTTAGTTAGCCTAAAGATTGTCAACTTACCCTCCTCGTCGGCTTTCTCTTTGCTTAAGTAACTTCCTCTCCAGGTCTTTACTAAGGGGTTAAACTGAACTTCTTTTAAATGGCGAAATGTAAAGAATTTTTATAAACTTTGATTGTGACGTCATTTTGCACCGATAACTAGTTCGGCCTCTCTTTACAGGAGGGCGCAAGTATGACCGAAAGCGTTATTTTTCTGACTTTCAGACGCCCTACTTGAGAGGAACGTGGGAACTGCTGAACAGCATTTGTAACATACAATAAACAAAGAAGCGGATAACATACAAAAAGTAATACCATATTATTTTAATTACGCGAGTCTTTAAACGAAAATAGACTATTATTTCCTATTAAGTAGACGCTACTTCAGCAAAAGCCACGGTACCTATCAACTACGTATTAATAAAATGAATTTAAATACTTGCATTATACAGGATGGAATTTCGAATTCTTACATATATTACCAAGTTTGATTAGATTTGTAAAGATATAATAATATAATAACTACCTCCAAGAACGTTTTTTTGATTCTACTTACTACCGTTACAAAACTAATCCCCATTCAACCCTCAAACATTTTATCCTTAACATCAGACCGCCAAAGAGACAATAGGATCTTATTACATACCTCGATATCACCCACTTTCCCCAAATCGCTTATCTAATCTACACTGGTCATCCCGGGCTTAATTCTCCAATTATCTCCCGGATTATCCCCATCCAACCCGCGTCCTCTGTCCAACCGCAATCCAAATTCGAACTTGCTGCTCCATTCGAATAGTGCACATCCACGCATTTTCTCAGTATAAAACATAATCCAGTAAAGTGACGCGGCAAGCTGATCGAGCGAATTCTAATTCATCGCCCAACACACGTCATCGTCAAGGTTGTAAAATGGTCCTGTTTCTGTTCTAGCCGTTGCACGAGAGTAATCGACGACGTTCGCCGCTAGGGGGCGCTGCCAGACGGGCCAAAGCGACATCTACACCCCAATTGCTCGATCCTCCGGAGGTTGAAAATAGGTTAGTGTATGATATTTTGCGCTGGTAAAAGTCGTAAATTTATTAAATGGAGTTCTCTGTATGAGGAGTGTTCGTGCAAAATTTCACGTAGCCGTATGCTCTTAAAGTTTATAGGAAACGATTTTTATTCGCGCTGGAAAATCTTTGCATAATGGAATAATTCTCTGAGTCAGTAATTTATTTGGGTAATATGAAGAATAGCTCGGGTGCTCTGAAGTTTGAAATTTTGGGCTGTATTGGTGTAGAATGACTCCAGAATCACGATTGAGTGTTTATGTTTCGGCGCTGATCACGTCTTTTACACTTTTTTCTTTAAAAAAGATGCGATTTTATGTCACCGCGCAAAACACGTCGAAATCATGAAAAAGAAAACCGTGTTTATCAACTAATAACTGTTATAACCAAGTACAAAAATTGATATTGAAATAATAACAGGTATTATTCGTATTCCAACTCCTTTTTATTTAATATATTTATTGCAACATGTTTCGGCTACATACCATCTTCAGGTAATAAAACGTCAAGGTTTGTTTTTATGTAAGATTGATGTGTCAATATTTTTGTGCAGTAAGAGAAATTCTTACGAAATAAATACTTGAGAGTGCGTCCTTGGCTGGCATCGGGCCATTTTGGTTTTGTTGTTTCCATACGTTTTTAGATTTGTGATAGTTTGAAAGTTTTTAAATTACACGTTTTAATGTGTTCGTTTTTCTTAGTTTATTAACGTTATGTGATTTTAATGCAGTGTTAATCAGATTAAAAGTTTTTATTTCGTAAGAGTTTCTCTTACTGCACAAAAATATTGACACATCAATCTTACATAAAAACAAACCTTGACGTTTTATTTCCTGAAGATGGTATGTAGCCGAAACATGTTGCAATAAATATCTTAAATAAAAAGGAATTTGGAATACGAATTAAACCTGTTATTATTTCAATATCAATACACATACACCAATTCCCTGGGACATTACAGATAAGTACAAAAATGTTTCAACTAACTTATTTTCATTAAATGACACCTTTTCATGTGATGTTTTTTTGCCAAAAAAAGAATACGTTTGAATTAGCAATAAGTGCCCTTAGACTAGTTTTTTTTATGTTGGTACGTTGGTCATCACAAGGTGTCACAGGATCATGGCTGTTGTCTCTAACGGCCGTTTTACACCTAGCTATTTATTGCGCAATTTATTGACCAATTTAAAATTGTTACGTGTATAACACGGATTAAATACGTGTTATACACGTCACCATTTTAAATTGGCCAATAAATTGCGCAATAAATAGCTAGGTGTAAAACGGCCTTGGACTTTCAGTGATCGGACGAGAGAATAATGTTATTCCAGTACCATGTTTGTTAATCTTTTTTTATTTTTATATTTAAAGTAATACCATAACCTACATATAATACTTGCGTTATCAAGGCCCAGTTACAGACAACAACTATGATCTTGTGACAGTGATATCTTGGGATGACCAACGTACCAACATAAAAAAAACCCTAGTCTAAAAGGCAGTTATTGGGAATTCAAACGTATTATGTTTTTGGCCAAAATATTACATGAAAAGGTGTTATTTCAAGAAAATAAGTTAGTTGAAACATTTTAATACTCGGTTATAACAGTTATTAGTTGATAAATGCGTTTTTTTTTTCAAGATCTCGACATGTTTTGTGTGGAGACATAACCTGAAAATGGCATCTTCTTTTAAGAAAAAAGTGTAAAAAATGTGGTCAGTGCCGAAAAATATACACTCAGTCGTCATTCTGGAGTCATTCTACATCAATACAGATCAAAATTACCAACTTCAGAGCACCCGGGCTATTCTTTATATTTTCCATTTATTTGTTAAATTATACTAATGCAGGTGTAAAATCTTGAATTTATTAATTAGAAAAATAGTGTTTTTTTTTTAATTGGACTTGCTGTGTCTTGTTCGCAACACATGGACTTTGATGGGAATACCTTTATTTAATTTATTATTTAATTTTGCGTAAATACTGACTCGATTTATAGCTTATAAGAAGAACATTTTATTTAATTTTATATTGGATTCTAAAACATTCATACTTTTTTTTGCATAAAATTGCCGAAAAAAACATTCTTTCATGGAGTACATTCTGTACATTATATTTTATTAGACCCATCTAACGATTAGTACATTATACAGGGTATTCCACGTAACTGGTTCATTAAAAGTTTATGATGTTCTATTATTTACTTATATTTGAGATTTTGGCATCAGTATCTGTTCGATTGGAACTATAAATGTAAAATACCTTAACCAAATATCACTTTCCGGTTGACCGGAAATCGATGTCAACTTTGTTATTTTAAATAGAATGATATAATTTTTTATTCATTTTTGGGTTCTACAACTATAAATACGTCAGTTTTCATTAGCTGTTCCTATAGCTACATGTTGCCGTTTTTGAGTTATTTAAGTTTTTCTTTTTTTTTTTTTTCATAATCATTGCATCATTGAGAAATTAATATCTGGTATCTGCAAGTTAGAGACCAAATTTGCTATGTTATGAATGTAGATATAACTCTAACATCCCCTATCACTTTATATCAGCATTCCCTATACCTATCTTTAATAGATTTTGTGATATGAACGACTTTTGTTAAACAGACTAAGTAGCCCTATAGTGTTTGTAGCTGGCTCTGAATGGGATTAATGTCAAATTCATTCACTAACCAAAAGTGTTTATGTATATCATTGTAATTACACTTTCGTACAACGCAATATTAATAGAAATGACTATTCGAACAGACATTCTTGTATGGTTATTCAAAAAAATGAATTTGACGTGAATCCATTTCAGAGCCAGCTACAAACATTTAAAGATAGGGCTACTTAATCTGTTTAACAAAAAGTCGCTCATATCTCAAAATCTATTAAAGATAGGTATAGGGAATGCTGATATAAAATGATAGGGGATGATATTTACTTTCTAATTCCGAATTAAAATATAGGGTGTTCTATTTAAAAAAAAAATGAGTTTTCTACATTTGAAAATATGTCACTTTGTCCCTCAGTTTTGAACACCCTGTATGTTAGAATGTAAAGTGTGCTTACTATTTCTTAGAGTAATATCTACATTCATAACATAGCAAATTTGGAGTCTCTACATGCAGTATTAACCGAGATATTAATTTCTCAATGATGCAATGATTATGATTAAAAAAAAAAAACTTAAATAACTCAAAAACCGCAACATGTAGCTATAGTAATAGCTAATGAAAACTGACGTATTTATAGTTGTAGAATCCAAAAATGAATAAAAATTATATCATTCTATTTAAAATAACAAAGTTGACATCCATTTCCGGTCAACCGGAAGTGATATTTTGTATTTATAGTTCCAATCGAACAGATACTGGTGCCAAAATCTCAAATATAAGTAAATAATAGAACATCATAAACTTTTAATGAACCAGTTACGTGGAATACCCTGTATATTAGTTGGTACTTGTTTCTCATTTATTAGCAGAATTCGTTTAATGTACAGGGTGGCCCAAATTCGATGTAAATAGTATTAAAGATACCAAAAAATGAGATGGGAAGCGTAAAGCTACTTTTTCGAGATAAGAACATTGGTGAAATTAAATTTAAAATTTACTTTACCGTTTTTAAAATATTGAAAAAAAAAATAATTTTCGAAAAATAGTTTAGATGTTTTTGATGGACTTAGCTTATTTTTAATAGGAATTTAGAAACTGAATTCATTTCTTCAAACTTTTTAGTATTTCTTTTTTTTTTGATAAAATAGATTAAACGAATTGAAACGTAAACCAAAATAATAAATTAGGACATCAACGTATATGTTGTTTTACATAAAGATACCGTCATACCAAAAAAAATAATTTAATTATTAAACGGTAAATATCTATACCAAGAAAAGTAAACTTCGTTTTACAATTACCGAATTAAAGAAATTAAACAAAAATTACGCTAGTTTGATGGGACACCCTGTATAAATCGACATTAGCCCTTGTATTGTATAAGTGGGTAAATTATAATATGTGAACATTATGCCGCTTTAGTTAATAAATAAATTAAGTTTACGTAAAATTTAGTTTAGCTGTTCACTTACAGGGTGTTACATTAATCACTATAGTAACATCATGTTGTTATAAATCAAATATTTAACTTTCGAATTACCATCCTTTTTTTATTTTTCTTGCCAGTTCACATTAAAATTGACGTCTCATATAATTATTTAGGAAATGGACTGACAAAACTACCGAAGTAGCGACTGCTGAAGTCAATAGCCGTCTAAATCCGAAAGAATTTTCATCGAGGCGAAATTTATCAGGTATGTAGAGGTTTTGCTTATAATACATACATTTTTTTTTCTTCATATGTATGTATTTGTTTTATGTAAAACGTATCCAGTGAACCAAATTCAAATTTCCCGCAATTATTTTTAGTAACTTCAACATTAAAGCATGAAATTACCTACGATTTTGTATTAGATTAATAATTATTTGCGGGAAATTTGAATTTGATTTACTGGGTAGATTGATACCCTGGACTGAATTTGACATTGTAAAATATCTAGATAAATTTAATGAACGTTGAAAATTAAATTTAGAAAGATATTGGCTCATATATGTTGCACGTGTTGTAAAACAGGTATTTTAACATTAGAATCTTTTATAGGAAGAAGTTGAGTTTTATTAAGTTCTCCCTATTGAAAAGAATTGCTCCTTTGAGCAAACTAATTTGTTTTATATTATTCCAATGTTGAAGATGAAGTATTATTTTCAAGTACCTTCGTTGTAAACTCATTCATTCGTACATATGTGTTTCTTTGACAAACAAAATTATCACGAACATTTGTTATTAGCTTTGGAAATATTGTCATTACATAAAAATTGCTTTTAAAGGCAGATAACATTTCGTGATGTAGACAAGACAAATTTTCTTATCTAACACTAAGATAATTCAGCTTTACTGAAGTATGTATATATACAACAATATCCATTAATTTGCAATTTAATGTAATGATTATATGTAAAGTGCAATTAGAAACCTATAAATGCTTATTTACTTATCTAAATCTAACAGTTGATTTTCGTGTTTCTATTTAGTTTCCCATACAATTTACAATTCTACCCAATTCAGAAAGACTTCAATGCAAAACCTTTGGAAAACAATTCTGAAGGTCAACAATATTAAAATGATAAAGTTATAATAAGGTAACACAAATGCTAATAGCTTGGATTCGTAAAGTTTGACTGCATCTGGCCTTAAAAATGTATCCACCTAATGTAGATGCAAGAAGAAACAACAAAATTTAAAACTACATATTATGATCTAATATGTCTACCATCATTTTTTTCCCTTAATCTCAATCTACATGCTACTTTAACCAACTTCTTTTCGATTAATTTTGGACAATGGTTAAAGAATTTGGGCGCTACCTTGATTGGTTCGTCCAAAAAATTCTTCATCTACAAAGATCAACATCAAAATTTGGTCTAAAGTAATCCCACGAATAAGATAAAAGCAATATTTTTTTCTCAACAGGGAATTTGAGGGAGGAAAGTTATACTTTTCCTCCCAAGGGAGGAAAGTTGCACTCTTCCTCCTTCGGGAGGAAAAGTGGGTTGAAATATACTATTCCATAATCTGATCCACAAGAACTATATGATTCTATGCAAAAACCTCACGCAAAACACCCTTTGAAAAATTTTTACGAAGTTTCAAAACAATTTACATCTCATCTCTTTTGATGCATTTTGACGTTTTAATGATACCATTGCTACAGAATTTTTAGCCTATATACTATCCTAAAGTAATTGCTAAAAGATATCATCAAAATGTGTGTTAAAAATTTACGTCGCAAACTATAGCATTTCTAGGATATTTTTTTTTTCATAATATGAATTTGCCACATAATCTAGTACAACAATGTTGACAAATCAAGGTTTTGGGTCCGAAAATTTGCACAATTACATATCTGATATTTTTAATCTTTTCTCGGAATTGTATTTGAACGATTCCTTTGTAACGGCAGTACAATAATAGCGGCGTTAAAATAAATAAAAATCTCTTATTAAAGGCGCCTTATTATCTCCATAGATAGGACCAACTATATCTTCTGTCTGCCGGCACAGCGATTTGAACGAACATGTTAAATAGATGCATATACAGGGAAGTGGTTTATAAATATCATTTATGTATAGTTATTAAATTGATATGCAAATGCTTATACCGTGTGCGAGATCAAACCATGTCACCTGATGACACACGAGCCCCACACCAAGTGGACGATACAGCTGGTAGAGTAATGAATTCTGAATGAAAATTCTTTTCTTGTGTTGTACTGTTTTCCCATGAGTTTGTGGTGTTCAACAAATGACTATACCTGTATCTCGCATACAACATATACAGGGTATTAAATAAACAAGCGGCAAAAATTCAAGGGGTTATTACTTGGCTTATTCTAAGAATATTTTGTCATATGATGATTTTTGAAAAACCCCTTTGTTTCGAAGATACAGGGCGAACAAAATTTGCGACAACCATATTCGATACTCGTTGAAATTATTAATGTAAATAAAAGTGTGATGTACGCCAATCAAGTACAAAAAATTGTTTACAATGCGTTGTTATTTTTTCGATCTCGATCACATGAAACAGCTGTTTTATCTATTAGTGGATTTCATTTGAATACGTCTCATTAGTCGCATTTGTTTAGATTGTGTGACGTTTGGCTGTTTGACGTGTCTTTAATAGTTAGTGAAATCCTCTATCATTATGTATACGAACGCCGTGATGACTGACATGCATTTCATGTATGGACTTGCTGATTGCAACTCATTAGAAGCTAGACGATTGTACATTGAACGATTTCCTGCCCGTAATGTCCCCGAACGGAAAATCTTCGAAAACATTCATCGTCGTCTTCGTGAAACAGGCTCAATGAAACGAAGTGGTGGGCCAGGAAGATCAATGACTGCAAGAACGGTACAATTGGAACAGAATGTGCTGGAGATGATACAGGAAGATCCTGGTAGTTCTTTGAATGTAAGTCATTGGACAGTTTGGAAAATTCTTAACGACAATTTGTTTTATCCATACCACATTCAACGCGTTCAGACATTACTACCTGCTGATTTTCCTCCACGTATTGCATTATGTCAATGGATATTGCAAACATTAGTTCGCATTCCTCTATTCCTGACACAGATTCTTTTTACCGATGAAGCCAGTTTCTCAAGAAATGCAATAAGGAATTTTCATAATAACCATGTGTGGGCAGATGAAAATCTGCATGAGGTTTTTGAAGATCGTTTTCAACATCAGTTCTCGTTGAATGTTTGGGTTGGAATTGTGGGTGACTATCTAATTGGACCGGTATTTCTACCAGGAAGACTTACTGGCGTGGTGTACCGCAACTTTTAGGAAGCAACACTGCCTGAGTTCCTGGAGGATGTACCATATGCGACAAGAATTGCAATGTGGTTTATGCACGATGGTGCACCACCACATTTCAGTTTGGTTACTCGTAATTTTTTAACAACAACATACGGAGATCGCTGGATTGGTCGAGGTGGGCCACACGCATGGCCTGCTCGATCCCCAGACTTAAACCCCCTAGATTATTTCTTCTGGGGATCTCTGAAATCAATAGTTTACTACGCTAATCCAGTGGAGATTTTGGACGATTTGAGAAATCGGATAATTGCTGGATGTAACTGAATTAGAAACGACCCTGGTGTGTTTGAAAGAGTTCGACAGTCAATGACGAGAAGATTGAATGCTTGTATCCAGGTTGGAGGAAGCCATTTCGAACATTTATTGTAGATCGAGCAACTTTACATGTACTTTTTGATAATGAAATGTTGTTACTGTCGCAAATCTTGTTCGCCCTGTATCTTCGAAACAAAGAGGTTTTTCAAAAATCATCATAGGACAAATATTCTTAGAATAGGCCAAGGAATAATCCCTGGAATTTTTGCCGCATGTTTACTTAACACCCTGTATACTATTTTTTTCTTTTCTACTTATAGGATAGATATTATAATTATTTGTTATTATATATTACCTTGATTCCAAATTAAATAAAAAAAATAGCATTACAGAGTAGATACACACTATTGCGCCGCTTATATACAGGGTGTTCTAGATTAATCATCCCAAAATTTGAGAAAAAAATTTAAGTGCATTTTTATAGAACCACTGCTACTGACATTATATCGCGATATCAATACTTTAAAAAAAAAGTAACTTATAAAGAATCCGTGTATGCAAATAATCTGAAACACGCTTTATATTTTCGCGTGTATACATAAAACGGAAACAAATATGCAATGAAAACCGCGATAATAGTATAGTATATCTGTCCAGTCTATGTATACATAAATTATACTGCCGTTGATAATGACAGGGTCATAAAATAATTTATGGATAATCATATTTATATATGCGCACATAAATGAACATATGTCTATGTAAAATACTAATAACGAGGTACAGAATAGAGAGACATTAGGGTGTGGGTATTTATCCTGTATAATTATTTTCTTATCTATAATTGACACGATAAGGTTAATTAATTGGTAAACTATAAATGTTATTTACAGCATACCATATTGCAAAGTTAAATATGTATGGATATACCTACAACATACTTACATGCTAAATATTTGGTTTTTATTGTTACAGTCCTGATTATTTTCTCTTCTTAAAGTAAGGAAATACGATTATTGCTTGATTTTTGAAGTTATAGTTTCTTATGTGAGGGAAAAAAAAAATAAACTCTCATGTTAGATAGTAGGCTTAATCTGTCAAATATTTTTTGGGAACTGTCAAGTTAGCGTCGTTTTAAATGTGTTTAATAACAGTTTAATTGACATTTAATACCTAATAATTTGGTAATTATCTCATAAATGGGCTGAGACTGGGTCGAATGCGCTAATGTCATTTATCAATAATGTCGCATTTTATAAGATGTACAGTTTCATCATGTCAGTGTAACTTAATTTTCCTCCCTAGGGAGGCAAAGTACAATTTTTCGCCCTAGGGAGGTAAGGTACAACTTTTCTCCCTGCTGGGGAAAAAATTATACTGCTACTCACAAAATGACGTTAAAAAATAATTACTTATTATAAAAGGTAAGCGGCTTATTATAATATGTAAGTACTAGTTACTTAGTACCTACTGAAATATAACTCATTTTGAATTATTAGTTTTATTTATTAAAATATGCGACAAAAATATGTGAAAAAGTGCGGGTAAAGATACACGAATATACTGTTTTTTTTTTTTCTATTAATAGTTTTAATTCGATATGAGTTTGCATGATTTATGACAAATATAGAATTATATTAACATATATAAACAAAGCAACTGCTAATTAATATTCGCCATGGCATACATATTAATAGTACCCTACTGAGTATATATAATTAAATATTAAAGGAAATTAATATTTCGATTTCATACATATTTAACATATTTCAATTTTGAATATATTTAGCATGATTACGAATAAATAATCTACTATTTTCTGCGGAAATTTCATTCCAATGTCGGAATCTGACTGACAATCAATACAAGGTGTACCAGATATAGAGGTAAATATATTAATATATAGCAGCTGTAATCATATACAATCAAAAAAGTCTTAATGCACAGGGGGTCTATCTGTAAGCATTAACGAGAAAAACATATTTTATAAATGCCGTGGGCTAGAGCCGCACCTGTGCCCAACCTAAATGCTGTCCCTAGTATACCTCCACATACCACTATCATTCAACCATTACCGCTGTTAGTTTTGTGTGGATCGCCGCTTGGAGTGCAAGCCACTTCGAACATTTTATTTAAATTCTTCCCGTCTCGAAAAAACGATCCTTTTCAGGACCATCATGATTTCATATGAAGAAAATCGAAGCTTGATGCATCGGCAAAAGCGCGGGAATGTATAGATTCATTTTCGCGCGGTATCATAGTAAAAAGGCGTGTTTGCAAATTTTCTGTATCTACATTTATTTCTGTGTAATTCGATTCAATTCATTTAGCGTTATATGATTAAATAAATCCAAGAGAAATAACTCAGATTCATGTAGTACCGTTTATTATTAACAACTAACTCTCGATTCGACAAAGCAAAAGAAAAATATTTACGTTTTTTGCAACTACTGAAGTCGCATATCCGGTGAAACTCGAACGTCTTATCAGGATATTAAAAATAATACTTTGTAGACTTACGTAGAATGCTCTTAACAAAAAAGGAATGTTTATTTTATAAAAAGAATAAATTTAAAATGCCTCTGTTTTTGCTATTTTTACAAGGGCCTTTATTTATTCAGAATGACGTTAAATGAACTTACGGCATACCATTAAGAATAATACTAAATGATTGCAATGTATTTATACATAATACCACGTTTAGCGGGTGCTTAACATGACGTTTCCTTGCATCAGGCCCGGACTAAAGAATTTTTGGCTCTAAATTTTACTTTTTTTTTTATTCTTTAATGATGAAATCCGGTTTCGGTGGGTTTGTGCTTTATATGTCGTGTAGTTAACACCCAAGCAAAATTTACTTTTTTATTTGATACACCCTGTATACTAAAACAAAAGGAATTATACTGAACTAAAACTAAGACGATAATAACATAACAATGACACAATATTATATAAAAAGTTAAAATTATTGATTCCTAAAAAAAAAAATAACTTCATACCTTAATATGTTTTCTATGCTTTTGTTGTAAATATTGGGTTTAAATTTCCGAATAAATAAACCTTGCAAAGTGTATTTACACATACTTTTTTCCATTTATTCAAATTTATACGTGAACATTTTAGTTTCCAAACAATTAAGTCGAATTTTATTTACTAAATATGATGCAAACGGTGCCTAAATACAAAAAAAAACATTTCACGTAATTTCTGGAAATTGTATGGAAAATTATAACTAACTTAATATCGTACGCAATCTATTTATAAAGTTGATTTTATAAATGAAAATATTTACTAGAAAATATTATTCAAAGCATTCTATGTACTACTACATACTACATCTCTAATGAAAATTTACGTTTAACCACATATTTACGTCTATAAACAAACATTTCGATTTTTTTTTTTTACTTTAAACATTAAGAATTCGTAGAAATTGCACAACAAAACTTTATAATCATTCAACTTAAATTTATTTCCACAATATTTACCAAAACAATTTTATTTCCTCTTTTTCCAAGCGTATAATAATTCCTTATCTCGATCCGTGTACGCACCATTCGTGTAAATATATGAGTAACAGTTCCTCTTGAATCATTATATCTGTCTTCGTCATACTCTTCATTTTAAAAGGCAAGTTTATCTGGCGATTTCTCACGTATTTTTTTCTTGCTTTCAACACTTGTAATGCTACGCTTCAACGCCTAATATCCTTTTGTCTCGTCTGCATATTTTCGCGTCGTTGGTTGTCTGGCTAGTCTTCTTCCTCCAGACAGATTTGCACTCGCGCCTATTATCATTCCTGGACGCTGGCACAGTCGATAGATCCGCCCACAGTTGTCATTCGTGCTTCGACAGCTATTGAATATGTTTATCCTTTTACGCAGGTGAATATAAAATATGGGGCATGCAGTTCTTGTTTCGGTGTTAAAATACAGAGTGACAATGCAGTCTTGAAGTGCATGCGTTTGCCAGCAATGCCAAATTAGATTGTGTTACGTTGGTGTTATATACAAGATTTTATTGTGTCGTTTGTTTTTGAAGCTGAAATGACTCTATTAGGAAATAATAATAAATTCGTTTACGAATCCAGAGAAGAACTAAGACGAAGCTGTTGCATGTGTTTGGGAAGAAGTAAATATACACATTTTTTTATTTCCCTTTAAATGTTTTTTTTAGGGATTTCAAAATTTATTTATTTAATTAATCGAGTATTTACTCAGCATAAAATCAACTCTTTTCAACTATTTTATTGTAATGCTTTTTTAAAATATTACGATTTTAAACTGCTATTAAATAATTTACTATAAAATTTTGGCATTCATTTGGGCAACGCTTTAAGATGAATCCCGCCAAAATTGTACACAAATTTGCTTTTATTAAAAAAATTAATTAGGAAGTATGTATAAAATATTGTTAAAAGAAAATCTTTATTATCCCAAAAATTAATTTTAATATCATTATTAAATATGTACTAAGCATTAAAAGCATATTTACACTATTTTGGTAATTATAAAAAGCATAGGCCCGATAATAGATACATGAGGTTCATATATATTTCGAAATTCTGTTTATATAAATTTATCTTAATCGTAAGTGAAATACATTATAATTTATTATAAAACTTATCTATTAATTCACAAGGCCTTAAAATATGCTACCCTAAAATTGTATACAAATTTGGTTTTATCAAAAAAATTAGTTAGAAAGTATGTATAAAATATGTTAAAAGAAAATCTTTATTATCCCAAAAATTAATTTCAATATCATTATTAAATATGTACTAAGAATTCAAAGTATATTTATACTATTTTGGTAATTAGAAAAAGCATAGGCCCAATAATAGATACATGAATTTAATATTTATTTTAAATTGTTTTTATATAAATTTATCTTAATCGTAAGTGAAATACATTATAATTTATTATAAAACTTATCTATTAATTTAGCAATACTTTGAAATAAGCCACCCTAAAATTGTATACAAATTTGGTTTTACCAAAAAAAAATAATTTCAATATCATTATTAAATATATACTAAGAATTGAAAGCGTATTTAGACTATTTTGGTAATTACAAAAAGCAAAGGCACAATAACACATACATGAGGTTCATATTTATTCTAAATTCTTGTTATATAAATTTATCTTAATCGTAAGTGAAATACATTATAATTTATTATAAAACTTATCTATTAATTCACAAGGCCTTAAAATATGCTACCCTAAAATTGTTATACAAATTTGGTTTTATCAAAAAAAATTAGTTAGAAAGTATGTATAAAATATGTTTAAAAGAAAATCTTTATTTATCCCAAAATTAATTTCAATATCATTATTAAATATGTACTAAGAATTCAAAGTATATTTATACTATTTTGGTAATTAGAAAAAGCATAGGCCCAATAATAGATACATGAATTTAATATTTATTTTAAATTGTTTTTATATAAATTTATCTTAATCGTAAGTGAAATACATTATAATTTATTATAAAACTTATCTATTAATTTAGCAATACTTTGAAATAAGCCACCCTAAAATTGTATACAAATTTGGTTTTAACAAAAAAAAATAATTTCAATATCATTATTAAATATATACTAAGAATTGAAAGCGTATTTAGACTATTTTGGTAATTACAAAAAGCAAAGGCACAATAACACATACATGAGGTTCATATTTATTCTAAATTCTTGTTATATAAATTTATCTTAATCGTAAGTGAAATACATTATAATTTATTATAAAACTTATCTATTAATTCACAAGGCCTTAAAATATGCTACCCTAAAATTGTATACAAATTTGGTTTTATCAAAAAAATTAGTTAGAAAGTAGGATTAAAATATGTTAAAGAAAATCTTATTATCCCAAAAATTAATTTCAATATCATTATTAAATATGTACTAAGAATTGAAAGCATATTTATACTATTTTGGTAATTAGAAAAAGCATAGGCCCAATAATAGATACATGAGTTTAATATTTATTTTAAATTGTTTTTATATAAATTTATCTTAATCGTAAGTGAAATACATTATAATTTATTATAAAACTTATCTATTAATTTAGCAATACTTTGAAATAAGCCACCCTAAAATTGTATACAAATTTGGTTTTACCAAAAAAAAATAATTGCAATATCATTATTAAATATATACTAAGAATTGAAAGCGTATTTAGACTATTTTGGTAATTACAAAAAGCAAAGGCCCAATAACACATACATGAGGTTCATATTTATTCTAAATTCTTGTTATATAAATTTATCTTAATCGTAAGTGAAATACATTATAATTTATTATAAAACTTATCTATTAATTCACAAGGCCTTAAAATTATGCTACCCCTAAAATTGTATACAAATTTGGTTTTATCAAAAAAATTAGTTAGAAAGTAGGTATAAAATATGTTAAAAGAAAATCTTTATTATCCCAAAAATTAATTTCAATATCATTATTAAATATGTACTAAGAATTGAAAGCATATTTATACTATTTTGGTAATTAGAAAAAGCATAGGCCCAATAATAGATACATGAGTTTAATATTTATTTTAAATTGTTTTTATATAAATTTATCTTAATCGTAAGTGAAATACATTATAATTTATTATAAAACTTATCTATTAATTTAGCAATACTTTGAAATAAGCCACCCTAAAATTGTATACAAATTTGGTTTTACCAAAAAAATTAGTTAGAAAATATGTATAAAGTATGTTAAAAGAAAACCTTAATTATGCCAAAAATTAATTTCAATGTCATTTTTCAATATGTACTATGAATTGAAAGCATATTTAGACTATTTTGGTAATTACGAAAAGCATAGGCCCAATAACAGATACATGAAGTCATATATATTTTAAATCTGTTATATAAATGTTATCTTAATTGTAAGTGAAGAACATTATAATTTATTATAAGACTTATCTATTAATTTAGCAAGGCTTTAAAATAAGCCAACCCTAAAATTGTATACAAATTTGGTTTTACCAAAAATTAGTTAGAAAGTATGTATAAAGTATGTTAAAAGAAAACCTTAATTATGCCAAAAATTAATTTCAATGTCATTTTTAAATATGTACTATGAATTGAAAGCATATTTAGACTATTTTGGTAATTACGAAAAGCATAGGCCCAATAACAGATACATGAAGTCATATATATTTTAAATTCTGTTTATATAAATGTATCTTAATTGTAAGTGAAGAACATTATAATTTATTATAAGACTTATCTATTAATTTAGCAAGGCTTTAAAATAAGCCACCCTAAAATTGTATACAAATTTGGTTTTACCAAAAAAATTAGTTAGAAAGTATGTATAAAGTATGTTAAAAGAAAACCTTAATTATGCCAAAAATTAATTTCGATGTCATTTTTAAATATGTACTATGAATTGAAAGCATATTTAGACTATTTTGGTAATTACGAAAAGCATAGGCCCAATAACAGATACATGAGGTTCATATATATTTTAAATTCTGTTTATATAAATTTATCTTAATCGTAAGTGAAATACATTATAATTTATTATAAAATTTATCTATCAATTTAGCAAGACTTTAAAATAAGCCACTCTAATAATTGTATACAAATTTGGTTTTATCAAAAAAATTAGTTAGAAAGTATGTATAAAACATGTTAAAAGAAAATCTTTAATATCCCAAAAATTAATTTAAATATCATTATTAAATATGTACTAAGAATTAAAAGCATATTTATACTATTTAGTAATTAGAAAAGGCATAGGTCTCATAATAGATACATGAGGTTCATATTTATTTTAAATTCTTTTTATATAAATTTATCTTAATCGTAAGTGAATACATTATAATTTATTATAAAACTTATATATTAATATAGCAAATAAGCCACCCCAAAATTGTATACAAATTTGGTTTAATCAAAAAAATTAGTTAAAAAGTATGTACAAAGATATTTAACAAAAAAATCTTAATTTCAAAAATGTATAATTTTGATGTTCTTAAACATGTACTAAGAATTGTAAGCATATTTAGACTATTTTGGTAATTACAAAAAGCAAAGGTCCAATAATAGATACATGAAGTTCAAATTTATTTTAATTTTTTTTTACCGGAATTAGATTGTATATTTCTTTGGCTTGGTAATTTTGTTAATTGAAATACAATATAATTTATTATAAAATTTGGCTATTCATTTAGCAAGGCTTTAAGATAAGCCACCTCAAAATAGTATGCAAGTTTGCTTTTATCAAAAGAATTAGTAAAAAAATACATGTATGATGATATTTAAAAGAAAATGTTTATTAACCCAAAAAAAAATCTAATTTTGATGAACTCAAACATGTTCTAAAAATTGAAACCATATTTGTACTATTTCTGTAAATTATAAAACGCATGGGCTCAATAATAGATACATGAGGAGGACAAAAAAAAATACCGGTCGAATATTTTTCACTACTCTACATGCTTGTAAAATTTTATCAACATCGGAGGTGATAAAATCGGGTGACTTTGCTTGCTGGTAATTTAAACTTAAGCAAGGCATTAAAATGGGTCACCTCAAAATAATTAGTAAAATAAATATTTCATTACCTCAAAAATGTACAATTTTTTTTTCAAGGGGTATGTTCCTAAACATGTACTAAAAAATCGATAATTATGAAAGGCATGAGCCCAATAATCGATACATGAAGTTGATAGTTATTTTAAGTTCTTTTCACGGAAATTAAATATATTTTTGTAGGTAATTTTGTTAATTAATTAATACAAGGAAGATTTAAAATAGTTATAAAAAATACCAACTTGTTTGGGAAGTTATTTAACACAAAAAGAAAAAGTTTGTTTTTAATTACAGAACTGAAATAGAATAAGCCATTCCTACATTAATAAAATTAAAATTTGTTGTAGCTCTGTAAATATAAAAAATAATTTTTTTGTTTATATAAGTTTTATTATGTAAGTTGGCAAAGATTGCTAGGATATGAAAAGAAATCCTAAACGTATTTCATCTACCTTGTATTCATTTTATAATTTGCAAATGATAAGACTTTTAAGGAAGGTCACAGCACCGCAAACCAAAAGAAACAAACAGATAATTTTTTGGGTAAATTGCTAAAACGGTTCCACAATGAGATATGAAATTTCGTTTGTGGTTAGCTTGGTACTTTATCTATATTTTAAGGTTTAATGTCAGTTGATATTTTGCTTACGAAAGCCGGAAAGTTTTGATTGTGTTATCGTCCAAATTATATATGTACCTGACTAATAAAATTTAATAATACAACAATTATTAATTAATAAATAGGAAAATACTTGGTTTGTCAATCGTTTCCTGTGAACACTACGTAGGGTATTTTTTCTACCACACCCACAGAATTTTTAATAGACATATTAGATGGAATTATAATTTTTTATGAGTCAAATATATAGAATACCTTGTAATAAAAAATCAGACAGAGTAAATAAAAGCTAGCATTTTTGTTTCACAAAGGGTATCTTCTTTTATTCTCAGTGAAATAATTACATACATCAAATTAAGCAACGTAACATAACAACAAGTAATTTATCTCTTTGGCTGGTGTCCCATGTGTAGCTACACGGTGCACAAATAACTTGTCCCAATTCAGCAAGCGTAGCATAACTATTTGAAATTCGCAAGATTATATGCCTCTATTTCAACTAAAATGTAATGTAAAGTTCGTAATAGGTACACAACTGTCACCTGTCAGCTGTCAAATTTATGATTTAGTATTGCAGAATTCTCTATCAGATGATTTACATAAATTAATGTTATATAATTGTATCCATTATGATGTGTCACAGTATTTAGTTTTAGAATATTTTCTTATTGCATTTAGAATAATGATTTTGGAATCAAGATTTGTTACATATATAAAATTTGACATTACGTCAATGTCATTTTTGTAACTGTTTTTTTCTTCTTCTGTTTATTATACAGGCTGTTAAGTAAACATTCGGCAAAAATTCAAGGAATTATTCCTTGGCTTATTCTAAGAATGTTTTGTCCTATGATGATTTTTGAAAAACCCCTTTGTTTCGAAAATACAGGGCGAATAAAATTTGCGACAACCATATTCGATATTCGTTGAAATTATTAATGTAAATAAAAGTATGGTGTACGCCAATGAGTTTATCAAAAAATTGTTTACAATGCGTTGTTATTTTTTCGATTTCGATCACATAAAACGGCTGTTTTATCTAAGTAGTGGATTTCATTTGAATACGGCTCATCAGTCGCATTTGTTCAGATTGAGTGACGTTTGCCTGTTTGACGTGTCTTTAATAGTTAGTGAAATCCTCTATCCATGATGTATACGAACGCCGAGATAACTGACATGCATTTCATGTATGGACTTACCGATGGCAACTCATTAGAAGCTAGACGATTGTACATTGAACGATTTTTTGCCCGTAATGTCCCCGATCGAAAAATCTTCGAAAATATTCATCGACGTCTTCGTGAAACAGGCTCAATGAAACGAAGTGGAGGGCCAGGAAGATCAATGACTGCAAGAACGGTACAATTGGAACAGAATGTGCTGGAGATGATAGAGGAAGATCCTGGTAGTTCTACGCGAAAAATTGCAAATACTTTGAATGTAAGTCATTGGACAGTTTGGAAAAATTCTTAAGGACAATTTGTTGTATCCATACCACATTCAACGCCTTCAAGCCCTACTACCTGCTGATTTTCCTCCACGTATTGCATTATGTCAATGGATATTGCAAACATTAGTTCACATCCCACTATTCCTGACACAGATTTTTTTTACCGATGAAGCCAGTTTCTCAAGAAATGCAATAAGAAATTTTCATAATAACCATGTGTGGGCAGATGAAAATCCGCATGAGGTATTTGAAGATCGTTTTCAACATCAGTTCTCGTTGAATGTTTGGGTTGGAATTGTGGGTGACTATCTAATTGGACCGGTATTTCTACCAGGAAGACTTACTGGCGTGGTGTACCGCAACTTTTTAGAAGCAACGCTGCCTGAGTTTCTGGAGGATGTACTATACGCGACAAGAATTGCAATGTGGTTTATGCACGATGGTGCACCAACACATTTCAGTTTGGTTGCTCGTAATTTTTTAACAGCAACATATGGAGATCGCTGGATTGGTTGAGGTGGGCCACACGCATGACCTGCTCGATCCCCAGACTTAAACCCCCTAGATTATTTCTTCTGGGTATCTCTGAAGTCAATAGTTTACGCTACTCCAGTGGGGAATTTGGACGATTTGCGAAATCGGATAATTGCTGAGTGTAACTCAATTAGAAACGATTCTAGTGTGTTTGAAAGAATTCTACAGTCAATGACGAGAAGATTGAATGCTTGTATCCAGGCTGGAGGAAGCCATTTTAAACATTTATTGGAGATTGAGCAACTTTACTTGTACTTTTTGGTAATAAAATGTTGTTACTGTCGCAAATCTTATTCGCCTTGTATCTTCGAAACAAAGGGATTTTTCAAAAATCATCATTGGACAAAATATTCTTAGAATGGGCCAAGGAATAATCCCTTGAATTTTTGCCGCATGTTTACCTAACACCCTGTATATAATATATGATATTTAATGGGAGAACTTAATGACCACCTAGATGTAATTGATTTTGACACAGTCGGTACTTTTTTGAGCATAACAAACAAAATCAAAGGAAAAAAGATGACTCAAAGTTTTTTTTTTAATTTCGACAAAAGCTGATTAGGTAAAAATAATTTTGGACTTTTCCTATCAAACAAATTATAATTATATGATAATTATTCTAACAGTATCATACGGAAATGAAATATATTTCTCACGATAATTTTCCGGTACTCATATCTAAAAACAAAACAATTGATGACGGTTACAATTTATCACAAATCATCAAATTTATCTATCAACCTTTATGGAATTTTCATGACGCACATTTTTTTTTCTTTCTTTCCTTCATGATGTTGACCTTTGGAAAGCCGTTTAACTTCCATCTTCTTTTTTTAGGACATGGGGCCGAAAGTGTCCTGCAAAAGTTCCGTAAGACATTCTCCTTGCGTTTCCAGAAGAAGAGCAGCAAAGAGAGCAGTACAGATTTGGGAGATGCCCTGCCGGATATTCAAGCCGATCCAAGCGAAGACGATTCTCCGTTACATATTCAAACTGTACCGTCCTCGACAGCCACACAATTGGACGCCAAAGATGAGCAATCAGAACAGAAATATAAGTAAGTAAAGGAAAGGATTTTTTATTTTAGTTTAATCCGTGAATGATTTCGATTAATCTGGGAAAAGATTTTGAAATTGGATGAAACACGAATCTAAAACTTTCTCCAAAGATCTTTTGCATATTAGAATCTTCTCAAACAATTTTGTTTTTGCAATTACTCAAATATTATAGAAAAAAAATCACGTTTCAAAAATATATGCTCCGAAAATCCTCTGACCATCACCATTTTCAGAGAGGAACACTGTTTTGTCTTTTTGAATTTGCATATTTTTTTTACAATTACTCACACAGTAGACAAAAGAAGCTTTAATGCTTCTCTTTTCTGCGATATAAGGCTTAAGGCTGTTGTTTTCAAAAATAACAAAGTTATAAGTGAAAAACTTGTCTCCTCACGGTAGGCTGTGGCTAATGACAGCGAACAATTCCAAATAACTGAATATTAATAACCTGTTTTTTAAATGATGTGTTTTCCACCATGCTGAAGAAGACAATAAAAAAGTGTCGAAACGTAAAAATGAATATTAATTAAACACAACTCTTTAAATAGCCGCTATCTCAAGAAATAAGAAATAATACATAAACTATCGGCTAAGAATATATTACATCAAAAAATTAATAATAATATTTATCGACATGGACTCAGGGAGAACATATAACCTTTAATAAATAAATCAACATTGAAATTAGGAAGATATTTACAAAGATCAAGAGATATTTGAAATAAATACTTTTATACTACTTTCGTATTAGTTGGTATTGATGTCGGTTTAGTTTAGGTTTAATAATTAACGATAACGCATCTCCTTCGGTGTATTTCGTAGAACTGTTGTCACTTTTCTTTTAAAAGATTATAAGCCAATTTGTATTTTTTGCATGTTTTGAACTAGTGGAGGTGACATCATTCAACACTTATGCAGCCCGAACGATTGCTACTCTTTCTCAAACGAGATCCAGTTGCAAAAGCTTAATTCTGAGACGTTGATATTGCATCATATCTTTTTTCGCCTAAACTACATTCATCAAATGCTTTTTGTGGCGTATCAAAATATTTTGTAGTAAATGGACTTTTTTTGGACTGCACTTCCAACAGTAGCAGCAGGAAGTTCGACTTTTTGATCTAACCATCTCTTTATTTTTTGCTATAATTCCTTTTACGTTGCGAGAATTTGGTTTGCAACGAAATTCTATCTGTTTTTATAACATTGGTTAATAATTTATCAGCTTCTTGTTCATTTATAGTCTCTTTCGTAAATACACTGTTTAAACCTTAGGTACTAACGTACATCTTTTTAAATTTTTGTATTTATGCTACTCCGAAAACAAAACTCTATGTTTAATTGCAATGGACATTTCATTAAAAAAAAAAATTATAACACTCGGACGTACTTTATTTTAGATGCACACCATAACTTAAAACTATTTTAAAACAAAATATGAACACCTGCAAGCGTCTGGAATCTCTCATCTCGAACAAACAGTTTCTGAGCTGTAGTACAACGTCAGGATGTTTCAATAAATAAAGAATTCAATTACGTGTTTACTTTTGAAAAAGTCTGCCATATTTAATAAATTCAGTAAATTATTAACCTCTATTTTAGTACACAACCCAAAAGGCATATTTCAAATAAATTGACTTATACTAGCAAATAAGCCACAGAGACTTGATCTTCCCAAAATTTCCCAAAGTTGATAGTTCCCTAACAACCAGAAATATTACATAGATATTTTTAAGAATATATTTTATAAATATTTTTCGTGAGAGGTTTTTGAATATATTTTTCATATTTTTTTCTAAATATAGATAAAATATTCAATTAAAATATTTATTCCATATTTTAAAATTAATGTAAGCGCAATATTTTTTCTAAAATATTTGTAAAATATTATTTAAATGAAAATTGAGATTTTTATGCAATCTATTTAATTTGTCAAAATGAACTAAAATTGTTCTTGGTTATTTAGAATGTATAACGTCGATAACGAAAAGTTGAAACATACATAGAGTTGTCTAAAAGGCAAGAACTTGTTTTTTCACACTCACCATACAAGTTAATAATCAATAATTCTGGCATCTTTTAAGGCATACTGAAGGTTTATCAAATTAATCACTATTTTTAATTGAAGTGTTCTAAATAAAAAACAAACGTATTTATTATCATTTTATTTGAATAAGCCAATAAAAATGAAAATACTCGTTTTTAAGTCTAGCCTTGGCTGGTGCCAGGTACAATCCTATGGCTTTTTTCATATCTTCGGTAGTGGCGCTCTCATGGCGTTTCCTTGTAGCCTCTAAAACAATGCCAATTGTATTAGATCATACCATGAATAAAACATCGTACAACATTATCAACACCTACTGATACATTTGGAGCATTTACAATAATTGGAGTGGTAGCTACATTCTAATACTTACGATACTTATTTTTACTTTATTTCATAATATTTGAAAACATTCTACGTACAAACAATAATACAACACAACGTATTCTAACCTCTATTTGAGGTTATGACGCTTATGTACCGAGATGAATCTCTTAAGCAAATCAACTACCAATTTATCTGGTAGATGCAGTACATATATGATGCATACAATTCCTACAATTATATTATTAAACGATTTCTGTACATAGCGATATTGAGCATTCCAATTATCTTATAAATGCCATGACATGTTCAAAGTTTTGCTTACCTCGTAGTCACCACAAACACTAAAACACACCCCGCAACAATTAATTACACAGTTAACCCTAATCTGCCCTAATCGTATACTCTTATAAACTATAACATGTAACGGACAAACGAATGAAAATGTTGATGATACGCGTATGCGTATGCATTCTATGTACCTAATCCATAGACGCATAAACAATACTAAATCATATAACACCGGCACCGTAATGAATAGAGGTGTTGTGTTGACGTTCGCAACTTACAAATATTACAAATAATATAATACAAAACGCAGATATATTAATAGAAAAGTTACAGAGCTCAACTTAGATACTAATTTAATCATATTAGATATATATTATCTAATTTAATTTTTAAACTATCATTTTAAATAGGTACATACCTACTTAATATGTATGCATATTTTACCCATTTTATATTATTCGTCCTACGCACCAAATGTACAAAAGCAAAAATTCAATCTTTTTTTTATATGAAATAAATATTTACAGAAATACAAAGCAAAATATTCTTGCAGAGTTATGAAAAATATATTGAGAAAACATTTGCAATAAAATATTATTAATGCTACATAACATATATATTTTTTAAATGTTTCCTAATATATTTTCTATAATATATTTTATGCATATTATATTAATATAACTAATATTCAAGAAAGATTATAATTTTTTAAATATTTATAAAATATGAAATAAATATAGTTGGTCACGGGGGTTATACTTCAACAACTTGGTAAATTAGAATTATTTCGCCCTGCGGATGCAAACAGGACCATTGTGCGCCGTTATCTATTTTGAAGAAGCAACTTTCACCACACTAACTTATACCAGAAGAAAATGCGCTTCGAAAATCTTCTATCGTTGCCCAAATCGGTTAAAAAAATCATTCCAGTCTTCTCCAAAACACTCTTCTTTGCTTCCAGGTTCGGTCCCCTAATTTGGCGCACCAGCAAAGAGAGGAAGAAGCTGAACAAGGCGGCCAGGAGCGCCAAATGCAACAGCGGCGATAGCGGCATCCAGATAGAGGTATGCAAAAACACTCCACCAAATTCGCCCAATCACTCATTCAATACCACATTTTTAACATATTAACTTTCGACATATACATTTTTATCGCGAATATATACTTACTACTCCTCCCTATTAATCTCCATTTATCTGTTCTATCTCTATTTTAGAGCATTTATTTCATTTTCACGACAACAATCAGGATGTTAAAGCAATAATAATAATAAAAAAAAAATGTTATAGTGAGTGTTACATAATGAGAATTCCACTAATTTTATTCTCTTGAAATTTTTTTACTAGGCTGCGAATAGACTAGCTTGGTAAGATATCTGTTTCTATCTCTCTATATATATTATTACATATATATTATTATATACTCATTCATTATCTATTATTGCATATGTATTTTTTTTGAAACAGTATTATATACATATATAATCTTTCCCAGTAAAATTTTCTCCTGATTGTCTATAAACTTTGTATCTCTCTTTGTACTGTTACGACCTATGTATTTCTCTACTTTTTTTCCCGGTAGAATGAATAGTAAAACCCTTGTTTCTCCCTCTATATATATATACGTTCGTCCTTTGTTTTTGTCTAACACTTCACTTTACTTGACAAGTAATATATTAATCAATATTATAAACACGTTGGTTTGAATGCTTTTGAACATTTGTGTCTTATTACCTATTGTTTGTATTTTTGGGATTGTTTTTTATTGTCTTTTTTTGAAAAGTATATCCGTTAATAGCATTGTGCCAATGTCTCATTAATTTCCATCACTATATTTATTTGATATAAAGAGCAGTTAAAATAGTTTTAAACATTTTTTTGTTTGTATAATTACCATTTTACCATGGCTATTTCAACTTTCTTTATATTGAATACTGAAACAAATTCACTAATAATTACATCGCAATTGATCGATAATTAATTTATACAGTGTGTTTCGAAAGATCTGCGGAAGATGATGTTATATTTACCTTATGAAGAGATGTGATGAAAAATTATTTTTACCATAACTTAAATTGAATGTTACATTCTACCTAATAATATTCAATTGAATATAATTAAGCCAATTTTAAATCAAATGTTTTAATCTAATTTAAAAAAAATTATACATTGTTTGCGAAAAAAATCTTTACGAACACAAGGTTTTGACTTGTAAAGTTTGATGGATTAGTTTTCAAATTATCTTATTTACAGTATTTGAAATGCTATGTCTTTTTTTTTTTTTTGTTTTAGTATCATTTACTGCATATCATACTTTTTTGATATCAGGTTTTATAATAACATAATACGGTTTTTCTATAAGGCAGAACTATTAATAACTGGTATTTTTTTTCATAAAATAATGAATGCAATTTCAGTATATCTACAATACCTTATTTTTTGTACAACTATTTTCTAAGACTAAAACAAAAAAAAAACATTCAAAGTTCTGAATACACAAATTTATAATATGTAAGCGCCCTCTGTTGAGTAAGCGCCACAAGTTGTAGATAATCCAACTATTTATATATAGAAAACTACTTCTGTACAGGCAACGAATGATAAATATAAAATCATGAACGGAAACTAACTTGGTTGATAAGAAATTATTGCTTCTAAATATGCGGGTAGTCAAAAATGAAACGATGTATTTATGGATTTTTGCCTCCCAACACATGAATTTGGGTATGCCTTTCAGAAAATATAAAATAAATATGTAAGTAATTGTTATTTGTATCACTTAGGCCAGAAACTACAATTTTGCGTGCATGAGTATGGTTTGCTACAAGTACGAATACTCGCAAAAGAGTTTCTGGCCGCATGATACACACATTAATTTTGAATTGAAAACAGAAAAGAAATTTTGACACTAGGGAGTTAATAGTACAAGTTTGTAATTTTCTTTTTAGTTTAATATCTATTTATCAATAATAAGTATAATCAAGATAACAGTTCATCTTAGCATGGTTGAACAGTAGCTTAATGACAATTTATTACACGTCTGTCATGTGGAATCTGGTGTGGCCAACCTTTAGTGACATTTTTGACCGCTTTGAAGTACTGCAAAATGAGTGCTTCTGGGCGGATGCGCAAAACAATATTTTCTTATAAAACGCCAACAAAAAATGTGAAAATTCCATATTTTCATTGAGTTTTGTTTTTTATTATTACCCAATAATATTTTCCGATAAAAAGATTTTACAAGAAGGATACGAATGAATATGAATATGATAATAATTTTTTTTTTATTTTATAACTAACAGCTTCTTGCGGGTTTCGCCGTGTGTCAAAACTTTCGCTCGACGTTTCGCTGTTCATACTGACAGCTTCTTCAGGATAACTGAACTGATTTTTTTTTATTATTTGTTTATTATTTATTTATTTTATTTTTTTGAATATTTGGAAATAAGTATTGTTTTTTATGATTCGTAAAAGATTTCATATTTCACAATTTTACTATTTTTTTTATTGTTATTATTAACCAAGAAGCTATTAGAAGCAGCTTAAGGGTAGGGGAGAGAGGGGGCTCTATAGATTTAATTTAAATTTTTTTTAGAAATTTACGAACAGAAATTCTAATTTAACAATTGCAACAGTATCAGTTCGTTCTTATTTTTATCACGACGAAAGAAGTAAATTAAAAATGTCTTAAAAAATATTTTCTTAATTCTTCTTTTTTACTATTATTAATCAACACTTTATTTACCGATAAAAGCAAGCTCCCCCGCCCTCGCCCCCCCCTTCCCCGTCCCTCCTGGTTTGGGGAGGCATTCATTTGGAAAAGGTTTTTTTTTTTATGAAATATTTAGAAAATATTACGCACTAAAAACTGAAAATTCACGTATTTTTTTGTTTGTTTGTAATTTAATTATAAAAAGTAGGTACTCGACGTGGAGTGGGAATAAATATCTATACTTCATCTACAAATGGAGGTTAAATTAGTTTTGGGACACCTTGTATAGTTGTAATGTTAATTTTTGTTACCGTAGGTGTAAAATGTAAAAAAAAAGCTATATGATGATTTAAGAAAGATAGTTTAGATTTTTATTATTTTTTTTTGTGGTCAAAAGCAGCAGAAAAGTGATCATTTTTCGGCCCCCAGTTCTAACGTCAAATTGTTTTATATATTTTATAATCTTCTTTGAATAGATGATAGTCGGTCGGTAATGACTACTCTGCAAGTTTCAAACTCAAATTCGTACTAGCAGTTGGATAAAAATTCTAATTTAACCTAATTCGGTGGGACAGCCTGTATAATTTATTTGGAAAGTGTACATACAGGGTGTTTCAGACCACTCGTCAACTATACACAATATAGTATTGTAACGTTTTTCTATTTTTAAAACGTTGTCGGGGTTTAGAAAAACACACAGGCGATATATTTAAATTCACTTATTCTATTAACACAATTATGGTATTTAAACTCTATTAAAAATGCTTATTAATTAAATCACTTAACCACTAATGTCTTTATTTATGTAAACGATTTATTTGCACCGATATTTATATTACACGTACTAATTCGCTCGCGATCCGCACTATCCAACTCGTATCGACTGACTGCCTCCTGGCCAAGCCGACGCGTTATTTATAGCTGGCGCGAAACTTCCAGATTGTTCGGGACCCTTCTAGAACGTCCTTCGAGATTCAGGAGAATATGCACGAATCTTCGATCCGGTACTGCCCTCAGCCATTCCTCGTAGGTAGTTCTTTCTTCCGCTATGCTAGCGCCATCTAGGGACGCCAATCGGAACCGCCAGTTTAAAAAGTTGGCGCTCGTTACAGTATGTTTTACAAATAGATGAAAACGTCAGCATTTTGACATAATCGTAAATATTTCAAAAACGGTTGAATTTAGGTATAGAAAACTTTAGTGAAAATTGTATTCAAATAATCTGTAGAATCCATTGAGGTAAGAAAAAACATATGATTCCATTTAAAATAAGAAAATTGCTATCCAGTTCCGATGTAATAGGGACGTTTTCGGCAGTTAAAAATATTTTCCCATGATTCTTTAGGTGGAGTTTTATTATTAATTTTTTTTTGTCGCATTAGTCTAGCTGCAACGGATTGTGTGAAAAAGGTAGTGGACGAGTGGTCTGAAACATTAAAATAAAAAACGAGTTATTTGCCATTTTTTTTAACGTAATTCCGTGTCGTATGAAAAACAGGAAGCCAGTAATACACTATGGAATACTCTAATGATAATAGTACCTCACTTTAGAAAAAAATATGCGCCGAAATATTGAATTTTTTTGGCAAGGTTGCCTAAAACAGTATTTTCTTAGGTTATAAATTTTATAATATTCGAAATTGAAAATAAAAAAAAACAATTTAACACCCTGTATATTGAAAACTAAAGAAGTTAACATTTTACAAGCTTTTCAACATAAAATTCGTCTAGGAATCTCTGATTACCAACCAACAGAACAGCATAAATATACTTATTCGAACAACTGCGTATTAAATACCACCATAAATCAACTCCCTACTGAGTTTAAACGCACAGCAACACATTCCCCCGGTAAAGGTAATCGGATACTGACATTCACATTTAGATATCACCCGCGATCATATTCTACTCTCCGTACGAGACTCGAAATCGCTTACATAAAACCACCTCTCCCAGCTAATATGCGCTTTCGTATTAGCGCTGGCTGGCGTGTCGAGAGATTCGCGAACGGGTGTTGCAGCGCGCTGATACGTCCGTAAAAAATCGCGCGCGACATGCGAAAAAAGGAATGCGCTTGCGCGCGCGACCGGAAACAGAACGCGCAGGGCGCCAGTGGCGACTGTCGCAATCTTCTGCGGGAGGTGATCGAGTCCCTTGTCTGCTTCCAGATGGCACCTGGTTGCGGAGGAGGCACAGGGGGAGACAGTTCGGAGTCCCATGATACTGACCAGCAGGGCGACGAACTGGACAGCCCGCCAGCGGTCCGACGCCGCGGCCATCACTCCGCCAAAGGAAACAACGCGACCAGACCCCATTCAGAGCTGCTCAACCAGATCCTGATCGACAAGTTCAAGGTGAGAGAAGGGATAGATATTTTGCATTCGCATTCGGGTTCACTTACAAGGGAAAATCGCAGATTTTGATGAAACTTTGTCAATTTGTAGGCTCCATAGAGTGTTACTCAAGGACGCTTTCCGTTGCTGCGGAACTTCAACTTTAGGGGGTGCAATTCACCCTTGCAATTTAGCCCAAATTTGTTTTTTTTCTGAATAACTTTTAAACGGTAAGAGATAGAAAAATAGTTTCAATGGCGGACTTGTACCGTTTAGTGAGCCCTTTCGATTGGTGTAGATATATAATAAATAGATATAAACGTGGAATGACGTATGTTGTGCGTATTTTATCGAATTTCAGAAATTGGTTATAATGGCCTTTTTTATGATCAAATAGTCTATAGAAAGGTAATTTAAAAAGTTATACAGGTGTCCACAAAAATATAAATTTTAGCATATTTCCTTATTCTACTCTGTATACTGTTATGTGGCTACATTATATGTCGAAAATCAGTGTAAACTTATACAGACAGTGACCACCCTAAGAATAATAATAATATAGTTTTATTCTTTCAGATTATGACATTGAAATGACATGAAAATAATAAATAAAGAAAACTAAATTAGTCAAAAATCAAAAAGAAATCACAATGCCTACTTCAAATGACAGCATAAGCTGTCCTTGCTCTACCAGTACACCTTGAAACGTTTGATAAATATATAAAGAAAGTGAAACCTAAACTACCTTACTACCTAATATTCTGCATGAGCCCCCACCACATTCAAAAGCAAGATAAAATTAAAAGTAAAAAAGTGAATATGCAGTTAAGCAGCACAAAAAAAAAGAAAAGTAAAAAAGCGTCGCGAATGCCACACGAAACAATTATCGCTCCAAAAGATATCGCTTAAATGCAGATTTGAACGCAGACACACTCAGCAATTTAAATTGATCCGGTATCTTATTATAAATCTTTGCTATTTGATAAGTGAAGGATCGCTCAAATAAAGCAGTACGATGAGTAGGGGGTGTAAGCTTACCCCTAAACCTCAAATTCAGATTGTGCACGTCACTACGAAATGAAATTTTTTGATATAAATAAGTGGGTTCTTTATATAAAATAATTTTATGGAATGTACAAGCGCTCATAAGCAACCTACGGTCATTCATATTCAGCCATCCCACCTCAGACAACTTGTGAGAAATTCTTTCATATTTCCTTATACCAAAAATTAAACGCAAACACGAATTTTGAACCCTCTGTATACGTGCAGAGGTATCCGCCCTCAAGCACGGTCCATATACCTCACAACAATATGATAAATGTGACAACACTAAGGCTTCACAAAGGATTTTCTTCAAATTAACCGAAAAACAGTGGCGGTGTGGATATATCAGCTTTAAAGCTGCATAGGCAGATCTAATGCACCTCGAGACGTGATTATCGAATCTAAGGCTCCCATCCAAGGTTAAACCCAAATTCTTATATTCAGATAGAATTGGCACGTCTGCTCCGTTTATTTGCAACTTTATTGAATCTCTAAGGCAGTCCACATGGTTTTTGCAACCGAACAGTAAAACCACTGACTTACCCGGATTAATCATTAATGAATGATCAGCCAATATTTTGGCAACGGCAGCAAGGTCACTACTAACATTCATAATACCACTCTGACTGCTGGACAAATGAAACGCATGAGAAAGTTGCATATCGTCCGCATACATATGTATTCTACAGTTTTTAATGACACTTGGAAAAGAGGACGTATAAACTGAAAACAAAAGCGGACCCAGTATGGATCCCTGTGGAATGCCGCGCGAGACAAGCCTATAGCGGGAGCTTATATTATTTAAAGTAACACCTTGTAACCTATTATTCAAGTATGACTCAAGCAACAATACTGCAGTAGGAGATAAACCTATGTACGATAAAATTGCAACAAGCATTTCATGACTGACAGTATCAAACGCTCGACTAAAATCAAGTAAGACAAGTGTAGAAACCAAGCCAGTATCAGTACTTGAAATCAAATCATCGATTACACTTAAAAGAGTAGTGGTGCAACTATGCCCAGATCTAAATCCCGATTGACAATCAGGAAAAATTTTGTATGTAGAAAGAAACTCCTTAAGGTGCAAACAAATAACTTTTTCCATAATTTTAGAGAAAACTGGTAAGACACTTATAGGTCGAAGATGCTTAAATTCTGAAGGATTATTAATTTTGGGAATAGGAGTAACTAAAGCTATTTTCCAAAGGTTAGGAAAAATTCCAGCTACGAGACACGAGTTTATAATGTGAACAATATATGGTAATAAGAAAGGGCAACAAAGTCTCACCATTTCAATAGTTAAAGAATCATACCCAGCTGAATTTGTTCCAATTTCATCAATTAATTTAGTTACGCAGTCTATATCCACGGTTTTAAAAGAAAAAATATTATCATGCAGTTTACCAGTGAGATAAGAGGACTTAGTAAGTGGATCACAAGTAGTATCTGGTACGCTCTCAATGAAGAAATCATTAATCCTATCAGCGTGCTGTAGGTGCTTAGGAATTCCCTGCGACTTCTGGGCAGAAATATTTAGGGATTTTAGTTTTCTCCACGCAGAACGAGCAGAGCCACCAGTAAACAAAGAAGTGAAATACGCTTTTTTCTCGTTCTTAATCGCTTGCGTAGTCAGATTTGTCAACGAAATACGAATCTAGTAATAAAGTTGTTGATGTTGCACTAGGAACTCGGTGGTAGGTACACATCCGTAAACCATTTTTTAAATAGTTCACTAGTTAGTTTGCCTGATGATGATGCTTCAGCTTTAATATTTCAAGCATGTTAGAAACAAAACAAAACTTCTTTATGCACGGTTTGTTAGTATAGTAACACTATGTTACAATTAGTGATACTATACTAACCTGGAATAAGTTGTCGCGAACTTCAGGACCAAATGTACCGCCTGCTTCTTTCAAGACTATAAGTAATGGTGACAGTTTTCCTGTAACCGATATTATAGGCAATATTGTGTAACTATGTGTCGTGGCCGATACAGAATGCACAGTGCATGCAACAGCTTTGCCTCCAACTTAACTTTAGGTACGACCAGAATGCAATTCCAAATTGAATCCATTTTCGTCTGCATTATAGACATTTTCTGCTCCACGTGCTTCGATGTACGGTTTTGCAGAATTGACAAACTTTGTAGCTATGGCTTCCAGTTTCTCTTTCTCCTGTCCATAAGTTCGGCTAACATATTTAGTTATCTTTCTAGAGGTAATTTTATAGGTTTTTAGATGCTCTGAAATTTTCCAGCCCAATGATTGCGTTTGCTTCTAGCGCTCACTGCCGCAGGTTTATATCGTGTACTATGGCGTTTTTATCCATAGCTGATGAAAATTTACATAATACGTGTTTTGCAATTTCCAGCTATTTATCCTTAATCCTTCCACCCCTTTCTATGTACTTTTCTCATTTGTTGAACCGATGTTACTTTCCTAAATTTGCTTTTTACAGAACTTAACGATCGTCGCTTTGATTTCGAATCAGTCCAAAACTCAACAGCTCTCCTTTTGTAATCTGGAGTAATATTATCATCTTCCAAAGCGCATGTCTCCTCATATTCTTCTTCAGCATCTTCTAAAATGTAGGACAATGAAGGCTCGCCTTCAACTGCTATTTTAATAACTTGAGGACGATCCATATCTTCAAATTCTAATGCTTCTATTGTTTCTACTGCGAATGTTGTTTCGCGAACACTTGTATCGATTAGAGTTCTCACCGCATCATGCAATTCTATTTCACTGGGATTATTTTGTGTTTCATTATAATTATATGAAAATATTAGCAGCAGCATTGATATGAACCATGTTAGCTAGTGCCACTGCAAAACTATATGAACTGAATTTAAATAAAAATTGAGTTCTTATATACATTGCATCCGGGATATGTGTGCCAAGTTATTCTGGCCAATTGTCCCGGATAAAATAAAAATATCTGCAAGTGAGACGTTCGCTACTCACATCTCTCGAAAAATAGTAGAAGCAAGCAATTATTGTACTATGTGACCTATTGTTTTCATCTGCCTACTGTCGGGGATAATATAATCTTACATACATCCAAACGCGTATAACCTCGAAAACTATCACATACCTATAACTATTTAGCGTCTGGTATAAGTTTACACTGATTTTCGACATACCATATAGTCACATAACAATATACAGAGTATCTCATTAGAATAAGGAAATATGCTTAAAATTTATATTTTTGTGGATACCCTGTATAACTTTTCAACTTACCTCTCTATAGACTATTTGATCGCAAAAAAGGCCATTATAACCGATTTCTGAAATTCGATAAAATAAGCACAACATACGTCATTCCACGTTTATTAGAACACCCTGTATATAAATATCTACACCAATCGAAAGGGCTCACTAAACGGTACAAGTCCGCCATTGAAACTTTTTTCGTATCTCTTACCGTTTAAAAGTTATTCAGAAAAAACTAAATTTGGGCTAAATTGCAAGGGTGAATTGTACCCCCTAAAGTTGAAGTTCCGCAGCAACGGAAAGCGTCCTTGAGTAAAACTCCATGGAGTCTACAAACTGACAAAGTTTCATCAAAATCTGCGATTTACAGTTCGCGAGGTTCCCTTGTTAGTAGGTATGGCAGCATATACAGGCTGTTTTGAAAGTAGGATAGAGTGGGGCAGATTCGAACAGTTTTGGTCAAAAACTCAAAATTACTACCAGAATTTTACGAAACAATAGTTTATTATTTTATCATCAGATAGCCAGACATGTTAGGAATATATTTTTGATATTATATTCTCCAGGGTGATTCTCAATATATGGGACAAACTTTAAGAGCTGATTCCTGAGGTTATTTTCAACATAAAAGTTCATATGAGTATATGTCCAAAACGGTTTGGTTTTAAAATTATTGAATGTTTAATAATAAATTATGAACTACGACTAACACGATATAATATCACAGTTGTTGGTTCTTCAAAAACTATTGTGTTGTGAGGGAATTGTTTATTTGTCATTTTAATATTTATCAATAGTTGTCTCAGAGTATTCATTCAGTTTATTGCCAGTTCCTGTTTTCTAAATGAATTACACGAATGCTGAGATGTGTGATATGCATTTCGTTTACGGTCTTGCCAATGGAAATTCGCGTGCTGCTACTAGACGTCTTTATGAAGAACGATACCCGAACCGTATCATCCCGCATCATTCAATATTTGCCCATCTTTACTAACGTCTTAGTGAAACGGGAAATTTTAAAAAACGGACGACCGATAACGGGCACCCATCTACAGTGAGAACTCCACAAGTTGAAGAAATGGTCCTCATTGAAATTGAGGAACATCATACTACAAGCACCAGAAAAATTGCGTTTGCTTTAAACATTAGTCCGCAGGCCACACAGTTTGGAGAATATTGAAAGATCAACTGTTGTATCCATATCACATTCAAGGGGTGCAGGCACTTTTGCCGGCAGATTTTCCGCAAAAAGTGGCTTTTTGTCAATGGATGCAACACAAAATCCTGATTATTTGGCTCAAATATTCTTCACCGACGTGGCTACTTTCTCTAGAAACGCGATTATTAATTTTCATAATAATCACATATGGGCCGAAGAAAATCCGCACGAACTAGTGAATGCCCGTCATCAACATCAATTCTCTATGTCAATGTGTGAGCCGGAATTGTTGGAGATCACTTAATAGGTCCACATTTTTTACCGATGCGGTTAAATGGCGAGGTATAGCGCTATTTTCTTGAAGAGGACCTACCACTACTGCTGGAAGAAGTTCCGTTGCAATTAAGATTACAAATGTATTTTATGCATGACGGTGCTCCAGCGCATTTTAGTTTAGTTGCTCGCGAGTTTTTGGACAATACGTATCCAGATCGGTGATGGATAGGACGGGGAGATCCACAACCGTGGCCTCCTCGGTCTTCAGACTTAAACTCTTTGGACTTTTTTCTCTGGGGTCGTCTTAAATCATTAATTTATACGACTCCCATTGAAAATGTCAATGAACTGAGAAATCGTATTATAGTAGCTATTCAAAACAATTCGAAATATCCCTGGTATTTTAGAACGGACTCGCCAGTCAATACGACGGAGGATAGAAGCTTGTATTGCAGTTGGGGGCAGTCATTTTCAACAGTTAGTATAAGTTAATTTTGTTTTACTAATTATTTTGTTAATTTATAATCAAAACATTAATTATGCTAACTTACTATTAAACATTGTACAACTTTAGAACTAAGCGATTTTAGACATATGTTCTTATGAATTTTTATAATCAAAATAACCCCAGGAATCAGCTCTTAAAGTTTGTCGCATATATTGAGAAACACCCTGTATAAGAAAAAGAATGCATATTTTCAAAAATAAATAATAATATCTATTTATTGTGATCATACAAAAATACATTTCATATTTCAAAGAAGGACGAAATCACCATAGTGCTCTTCCTCTGGCCTTAAATCACATCCAAATCTAGTCAAAAATATAGCCTTTGATTTGACACATGTTGAATTTATCCTTGGCTTCTTTTATTACAATCTTCGTCTTCAACCACATCATCTTTTTTGATATCTGTTTACTACCTGAGAATAGCCAGAACTCATATAACTAATCTACTACTTCTACATATAATAAACTATAAAGGCAAGAATTTAAAAATCCTAAATTTGAATTCATCAAAATATTGTTTTTGGTTATATATTTCCAAGAGGAAGAGTTAATGGTAACATTGCTGTCATTGAAGAATTGCACGCCTTCCTTTTCATGATGGACAATCGATGGGCCACGATCCACATCGCCAGAACGATCTGTAGCATAATAATCATCATCGGTAAAAATGAATCGGCTTATATGCCATAAACCAGTTGTCAAAAAGCCATTTACGATATTTTTTGGTGTGAAGCTTTGTAGAAATGTTAGGAACCAGTTAACCTTGCTATATTGCTCAACATATGATCGTTGAAAGATATTTTGCATTTCTGCGCGTAAATCGACTTGTCCAACGGTTGCATTCTATGTTTGCAATGTGACAGGAAGGATAATGAAGTGATACCATTGTCTCACGTATGTATAATTAATAGCAGCTATTGAGACGTGCGATTCATGAGTCCACAAGTAGGAGAATCGGTGATGTAGCATTTAGTATGTTTTTGTATGTCTTCTAATAGCTTAACAAATATTTCCGTTGTCATCCAACTCGATTTTGAGCTATAACCAATTGATCCAGGAACACAGCCAAAATGATTTATTAGGATGGAAATATTCATGTAGAATTTAGTGAATGCGTTGGTACTGGATTTGTCACTTCTACGTTGATGTGTTTAAATAACAAAACACACAAAACCCTTTTTTTTGTAATTTCATATATTTACATAATAGGATATTTACAAATGTATTGTCGCTTGAAATGTCGGAACAGAACTCTTTATTACAATATGGTTTTGAACTAGTAGTCCCTTGTTACACTGACCATTTTCCCGTTGGTGGGGTTACAAAAGTGATTGCGTGTGGTGTACAAAGGAACTCTAGTGGTCGTAAATTACAAACGAACAGGGTGTCTGACAGAATAAAGAAAGAAACGAAAAAGGGAAAGATGTCTTCACTATTAGCTTCTTAGAACTGAAGGAACTTGTTACAAATTTAAATATGGGGACGTAACAAACATAAAAATTAACATTCTGTTTTACATAGTAAGATATTTACAAATGTATTGTCGCTTGAAATGTCGGAACAGAACTGCTTATTACAATATGGTTTTGAACTAGTAGTCCCTTGTTACACTGACCATTTTCCCTTGGTGGGGTTACAAAAGTGATTGCGTGTGGTGTACAAAGGAGCTCTAGTGGTCGTAAATTACAAATGAAGAGGCTGTCTGATAGAATAAAGAAAGAATCGAAAAAGGGAAAGATGTCTGCGCTATTAACTTCTTAGAACTGAAGGAACTTAAATTTAAATATAGGGACGTAACAAAACAAATGTATATAATTCTGTTCTAAACAATTCAGATTAAAACAGATCCGGTATACTTCATGAGGAACCCAGTACAGGTTTGAAACGATACAAAAAGAAATTGAGCTCTCCAAATGAAAAATTGTTTTTTTTGTCTTTAGATAGTTGTAATAAAAGCTGACTGGATTAAGATTCATGTAAAACGAACGAAATATTTATAAAGTTTTCCTTTTTTCAGTAAAAGGATTTTAGTAACATAAGTATTGTGTAATCACGCAGTCCTATGACTGTCCTTTCATTTGTTAATTGTTTCAATTTGATGATGAGCAATGCCCTCTTAAAAAAAAAGCATCTAGACTCCTCAAGACATTCTATGTATACCGAAATCTCTTATGCCTTTACAGTTTTTTTTTGTTTTATCATAATTTATCCTGACTACAGTTAATACCACTTAACGTGAAAGAGATGATATTTAAGTTTGGTAGGAAAAATAATTTCATTCGCTCGAGACCGTCATTAACTCGGCCAGGCAAATCAAAACAAGATAAAACAGAACTGTCCATTAGCTTCTCTTAAAATTAGATCAAAAAACCATCTGCGGAATGCACCGGCTAAATATTTAGATTTTACCAAACGAAAAAACCAAAGTTAGTATGAATCTTCACCGTTTCTCTGCGCGTTTCCAATTCGTATAAAATCTTATGTGTACTTTGGGGCCTTCTTTAATATGGGCAATTCGACACACTTCCACGGCTCGCGAGGTCGCTTCTTTCCCCCTTTATAAAACAAACAAACAAACCTGTGCTAAGGAGCGATACTCCAGGGTAATTGAGTTTAGATTGTATTGGCCTGCAGTGCCGATAGTAGAGATTTTCCATATTACGTATTTTTTTCTTTTCGTGAATTTGTAAATTTAGAATAAGCAAAAATAAGGTGGGGTACAATATTTAGATTTGGGTAGTGTACATTTTAATTGGATTTTTATTTTGTTGATATTTAATTTGTAATTTTACGATGCGATCTAGTGAGTTTGATATTTACCAATTCTAAAACATTTTTTCGAATATACAGGGTGTATCAAATAAAAAAGTAAATTTTGCTTGGGTGTTAACTACATGACATATAAAGCACAAATCCACCGAAACCGGATTTCATCATTAAAGAATAAAAAAAAGTAAAATTTAGAGCCAAAAATTCTTTAGTTCGGGCTGATGCAAGGAAACGTCATGTTAAGCACCTGCTAAACGTGGTATTATGTATAAATACATTGCACTCATTTAGTATTTTCTTAATGGTATGCCGTAAGTTCATTTAAACGTCATTCTGAATAAATAAAAGCCTTGTAAAAATAGCAAAACTGAGGCATTTTAAATTCTTCTTTTTATTAATAAACATTCCTTTTTTGTTAAGAGCATTCTACGTAAGTCTACAAAGTATTATTTTTAATATCCTGATAGACGTTCGAGTTTCACCGGATATGCGACTTCAGTAGTTACAAAAAACGTAAATATTTTTCTTTTGCTTTGTCAAATCGAGAGTTAGTTGTTAATAAACGGTACCACATGAATCTGAGTTATTTGTTTTGGACTTATTTAATCATATAACGCAAAATGATTGAATCGAATTACACAGAATAAATGTAGATACAGAAATTTGCAAACACGCCTTTTTACTATGATGTGCGCGAAAATGAATCTATACATTCCCGCGCTTTTGCCGATGCATCAAGTTTCGATTTTCTTTATATGAAATCATGGTGGTCCTGAAAAAGATCGTTTTTTCGAGACGGGAAGAATTTAAATAAAATGTTCGAAGTGGCTTGCACTCCAAGCGGTGATCCACACAAAACTAACAGCGGTAATGGCTGAATGATAGTGGTATGTGGGGGTATACTCGGGACAGCATTTAGGTTGGGCACAGGTGCGGCTCTAGCCCACGGCATTTATAAAATATTTTTTTCTCGTTAAGGCTTACAGATAGACCCCCTGTGCATTAAGACTTTTTGATTGTATATGATTACAGCTGCTACATATTATTATATTTACCTCTATATCTGATACACCCTGTATACCTGGGTAACATGAAAAGTTGATGAACATTTAATAAAATGCCATCATTAAAATTAATTTAATAACTCTTGCTTTGTCATTATTGCAATTTGAATATTATCAGCAACTCTGAATATTTACGTTTAATAATAACTAAATTAATGTACTTATAGGTGACAAATTTATTAATTTCTTCTCACGACATATGAAGTAAATGATGAAAAACACAGGGCACAATAAAGGCAGATTCATATTATACACATATTTCCTCATCATTTATAAAGTATTTTCGTTTCAAATAAAAATTACAAAACTTTACCTTTCTTTTAAATCGAAAATTAGTGAATTTTGATTTAAATTTTAAAAAATTACAATTCATCTTCTTCATTACACTATACAGGCTGATTCAAATTAAGTGCCCACCATTGCTATCTCTGTTATTATTGATTCTAGAAAGTAGGTTAAATTAGCAAAGTATTAGTGTTTTTTAACGCTGATTAAGATGCAACCCTACTAGCAAAATTTAAATTTCCCGCAATTATTTTTAGTAACTTCAACATTGAAACACGAAATTACCAATGATTTTGTATTAGATTACTAGTTACTTTGATGTCCTTCTGTTGCAGTTACTAAGAATAATTGTGGGAAATTTAAATTTTGCTACTAGGGAATATACGAAAAAAACAATTGCATGAGGCATTTCCGAGAAATTTTGAAATTTATATTTTTTTTTTAATTGAACATTTAATATTGTTAAAAAAATTGAAGATATTTTAATTTGAAATTTTTAATTTAAAATGAATAATAATGAAGTTATGGTGGCTTTTAATTGATGCCGAAGATATGTAAAATTTATAGTAGGCTTCTTTCACTTTAAATCAAAACAAATAGTATGTTGTTTGAAACTGTCAAAAACGAGCTTAAATCTTTTACACATTTAATTATTAAAAAGAGTTGGTTATTTCATTTTTGTGTTGTGTTCCTTACTTCTAATTGTTATTATTACATTATTATCATTAGTAGCTTGAACAGTTTTCGTTATATTTAGTTTTAAATATTAGGTAATATCTTACCATAGTATTTTCTCATTTGGAGAAATGCGATATGCTGGAAGCATACATTGTATGCGGCAAAAATTCATTAAGGACTGTCGAATATTATGCAGAACAGTATCCTTTACGACAGTAGCCAGATCGACGCTACTTTCGAAAACTTTACAAACAATTTAGGCAACACGATTGCTTATTTAGAGAAGAAGTACAAAGAAAAATATCATTATTAACGAGGAGGTAGAAATTACAGTGTTAGCATATGAATTTTGAAGCCTATCGCGAATTTTCCATTAGAGATGCTACTAAGGAATTGGGTTTAAGTTACGCGTCATTTCAGAGAATTTTAAAAAAGTATTAAGTACCGAACCTTACAAACATTACAACCAGGAGATTCGAACAAGAGGTTAGCTTTCTGTGAATGGTTTATTAATTTTTGTGATGAAAATTTGAATGGAGCACGATGTATTTTATGGAGTGATGAAACAAATTTCTCCGATAGAGGAATGTTTAATAAGAAGAATGAACACTACTGGTCGCAAGAGAATTTATTAATAATGCGTCCACATGCTACACAAGTTCGATTTAGTTTTAATGTCTGGTGCAGATTAATTGGTTCGACAGTCGTTGGTCCAGTGTTCTATAATGGTACATTGACAGAAGAGGGATATCTGGAATTTATTCGTACCGTTCTAGAGGATTTCCTTGATAACGCCAATTACCTGATGGGCCAAAATTTGTACTTTCAGCAGGACGGTGTTCCGGCATACAACTGCCTCATAGTTCACAACTATCTGGACATCATCTTTGCCGATAAGTGGATTGGTACAAATGGGCCAATTCGATAGCCAGCACGCTCTCTTGACCTTTCACCTTTAGACTTTTTTCTTTGGGGATATTTAAAAGATCAGATATACAGAACGCGGTACAACAACGTGAACGAATTGCAAAATGAGGTTAAGGAGGTTTTCCGCCAATTGGATGGAATGACAATCTTAAGAGCTATCCAGAGTGTACTCAAGCGGGCACGAAAATGCATGGAGAATGAAGGTGATACCTTTGAGCAGTATTTATAAATTATGCATTTACTTTCTCGTCTTCAATTTAATTTCAACGATATTATTTTAAGATGTAATATGTTAAAATAAACATCAACCACAAAGACATGTATATCTGTTTTGTTAAAAGTGGATTCTTTATACTGCTCTACATTTTACAACATAAAAACCATCATAATTTCTTTATTATTCGTTTTAATATAATATTGTATTGATACTTTTGCATCATAAATTAAAATATCTTTCTTTTTTTAACAATAAAAATATACAGGGTGTTTAATTTAAAAAAAAATGACAAAATTTCTTGGAAATGCGTCATTCAATTGTTTTTTCGTATATTGCATATTAATCAGCGTTAAAAACCCCAATATTTTGCTAATTTAACCTACTTTCTAGAATCAATAATAACAGAGATAGCAATGGTGGGCACTTAATTTGAATCAGCTTGTATATACATCTAAGATTTAATCTCTTTATCTTTTATTCTTAATATTTACTGCTGTATACATCTCTGAATATTATCACTTTCTCACGACCACTCAATCACAGACGAAGATTTATGAAATACGGTGTGTAGACGATGGTGAGACAAAAATTGATTGTTTTAGGTGTATAGAATATTAAATTAAATTTGTGCTAATTTGATCTACGATACAACCAATTTTTGATGACTCCTATATTGTATTTCTATTATTATTAGCCTTGGGTAGGCTTAGAGGTATTGTGCATTTCAGCGTCTTTCTCAAGACACTTTATTTTTGTTAGAAGTGATGTTATTTTAAAAAATGCATTTAGTTTATTTCTCTTATCTGCGTGAGAATATAAGAGGGGTAATTATTGCCACAGGAGGTGCAATGAAGCCATCACAAACGTCCAAAGTGATATTCTTATATCTTGAAATATGTACTCTACACTTGAATCACCTTTGTACACTTCTCACAGGAAAAATCGGGACACCAGCAATCCTAAATTTTAAAATTTCTTGGGTGTAAATGCAGCTTTCATAGAATATATGCACTTATCAAAGCCATAAATCACTTTTTTGTGTGTATTATTGCGATCAAAGGTAAAGACTAAAAATTTAAACAGAAATATAAAATATATAGAGAAAAAGGTTTATACATTAAATAAACACATTGGAATTTCGGTGGCGGTGTTTCCTTAGAAATACCGAATACGGAAATATTAATGCAAAAAAAATACATAACAAATAAAAGGCCTTTTGAGTAGACGGCACCATTTAGAAATACACATATATGTATTTAACTTGTTTGATGTTATGTAGAGATAATTCTTTTTTTTTTTTAAGAAAACATATGGCGATGGGATTTTAACATTATATTACCTATTACTACGATATTAGTTACTTAGTTTGATTTATGCTCGCGAGTATTGCTTTAGCAATAGACAATATGTCAATCAGCCTCCTGAGTTTTTGAACAACGTGATTTTCACATTGATTAATTACACTATTATTGATGTATTCATTATTGTTGTTGTTTAGTATTCTTAAATATTGTATTACTACAAAATATTTTTCTGTTTTAAAAAATTACCAAAAACAGTTTAAGATTATTTATAACATTTTTACAGCAATTATTATATACAGATTATTTATTTTATTAATCCTCCGTTTATCGTATTTTCAAGAAATATATCTTAACTATCGCCTGTGTAATCCAATGTCGTTCTATTTTATTGATATATAGCTAACGCTTTTAGTCTGTAACACAGCTTCAGACAGTAGCAACGAAAAACTATTAAATGTATCAAATTCAAAAATAAATATTTTAGCACTAACTGAGATTGACGAACAATATACTTTCTTACAATCTTTGTTATGTATTATAAATCCAATAATATTTTAAATAATTGTTAATAAACCTGTCCTTTTGTAAGGAGACCCAGTGTTGGCCATATCTCAAGAAAATAGATTAACGACGTCAGATTACACAAGCGATAGCTAAAATATATTTCCTGAAAATACAATAAACGGAGGGTTCATAAAATAAATAATTTCTTTGCCAACTTAATTGCTTTATTTAAGAATTTTATAAATAATCTTAAACCTGGTTTTGGTAATTTTTTTATAGATAGAAGAAAACTTTATAGTAATACAATATTTAAGAATATTAAACAACAATAGTAATTAATACATCAATAATAGTATCAATGAATCTGTGAAAATCACATTATCCCAAAACTGAGGAGGCTGACTGACATATTGTCTATTGCTAAACTAATACTCGCGAGCATAAATCGAAGTAAGCAACTAACATCAAAGCAGCACTAACAAGTAACATAATATTAAATAATGAAATCACATCACCACATGTTTTCTTAAAAAACAATTATCTCTACATAACATCAAACAAGTTAAATACATATATATTTCTAAATGAAGTCGCTATTCAAGAGTTCTTTTTGTTGTTATGTATTTTTTTTCATTGGTATTTCTAAAGGAAACGCCGCCACCGAAACTCGGATTTGTTTATTTTATACATAAACCTTTTTCTCTCTATATATTTGGTTTTTTGTTTAAATTTCTAGTCGTTACCTTTGATCGCAGTAATATACATAATTAAGTGATTTATGGCTGTGATAAGTGACTACGTCCTCCGAAAGTTGCATTTACAATCAAGAAATTTTAAAATTGACGATTGCTGGTGTCCCGATATTTCCTGTGAGAAGTGTACATCCTGTATAATTTTAATTTACCGGTGACTCGATGACATACCATCCATCGTACCAAATTATATATATTATATATGGAACCGCTTACATATTGCATTAGCAGGAAGAGAATTACAAAAGACGTTATCATTTGACACACTTAAGCGTCAACAGGAAGTAGACTCTCTTTGCCATTACGCCGTGCACAGGAAGCCAGTCGAAAAGACTGGCTTCCGTCCGATTTAACAACCCAAAGTAAAGACCCAGCCGACAGGTGCTGACCGCCAACTAAGGGGTTCGACTAAGACTCACAAAAGCGGACCCCCTTTTCGCGAAATTATGGCGCGCACGTGTTCATACATACCTTGAAGAGACCGTATATACACAGTTCACTGGAATCGTCGCTGACGTCCTGTTTTAAACCGACTCGTATTTTACGTTCTCTCGCTTCGTGCTCGTAGGTATTATAACGAAATTCTGAGGTAGGTAGCCCGATTTAAAAACAGTCATTCCGCGGCATTTGAGCGCTGAAGAACTCGGATATTTAGTGTGTGTCTGTGTGTGCGTGTTTTTTTTTTGTCTTATCAATGATACACCCAGTCCTACGTATGTATGTATGGCCGTTACAGCGATAGCAACAAATTCGTATTGTGCGGTTCACATTCATCGGCGTGCCATTCAAACGTGAAGCTATTGTTTGTGTTTGTGTGGTTGTAATGTGCGAAAGCGATAGTAGTGTTAATGTGAGTAATTGGTGAGGCAAACTGTCGACGCCTGATTCGAGTTATTTTGATATATTTGCGATACAGAAATTGTATAATTTCAGAACAATAAAAGGTAACTAAACATCTAGTAATTAATATTAAAAAAACTCTTTGTTGGATTAAGTAATAGGTATATGCTTTGACAAGCATCTGAAAATAAATCAGTCAAATTTAGCACATTATAACAAATGAAACTCATTCATAATATACGCAACGTATATGGAGAAAAAAGAATGACAGCTGTCAAAAATTTAATAGGTTATTTTAGTGCTCAATGCTCATTTAAAAACATCAAGTATTAGCCTAATTTATTAAGGTATATTGTACTTAACTTTTCACCGATCAACATGAGAAATGTCAAAACTTTTCATGTCACAGACGCGTATACAAGAGGAGGGGAGGGAGGTAATGGGCGTAATTACCCCCTCTCATGAGCCAGCTAAACATAGCTGCAGCCAAGGTGAGGGCTGAATTATATTAATCTCCTTTTGAATTATATTATGTAAATCATTTTAAATTACATTCTCGAGAAAGAATAACATTCCTTAACAAGTTTAGCGCCCAAGCTGGGGCTGAATTACGTTTTTAATTAGTTTTCTTTTGAATTACATTAGCTTTATTTGTGATTGTAAACAATCATTTTAAACTACAATTCCTAGAAAGAATAAAACCCCTTTATAAGTTGGGCACCCAAGGTGGCCCCTAAATTATATTAGTTTTCTTTTGAATTGTATTAGTTTTCTTTGTGATCGTAAACAATCTCTTTAAACTAAAATCTGGAGAATGAATAGTACTCCTTTAAAAGTTTGGCACCCAAGGTGAGGCCTGAATTATATTAATTTGCTTTTGACTTATATTAAGTCATTTTAAATTACAATCTCGAGAGTGAATAGCATTCCCTAACAAGTTTGGCGCCCAAGTTGGGCTGAATTACGTTTTTAATTAGTTTTATTTTGAATTACTTTAGTTTTATTTGTGATTGTAAACAATCATTTTAAACTACAATTTCTAGAAAGAATAACACGCCTTTATAATTTTGGCACCCAAGGTGGGCCTAAATTATATTAGTTTTCTTTTGAATTGTATTAGCTTTCTTTGTGATCGTAAATAATCTTTAAACTGAAATCTTGAGAAAGAATAGTACCCCTCTACAAGTTTGGCGCCAAGGTGAGCTGAATTATATTAATTTCCTTTTGAGTTATATTAAATTGCAATCTCGAGAAAAAATAACATTCCATTTTTCATTTTCTTTTGAATTGTATTAGTTTTCTTTGTGATCGTAAACAATCTCTTTAAACTAAAATCTCGAGAATGAATAGTACTCCTTTAAAAGTTTGGCACCCAAGGTGAGGCCTGAATTATATTAATTTGCTTTTGACTTATATTAAGTCATTTTAAGTTACAATCTCGAGAAAGAATAGCATTCCCTAGCAAGTTTGGCGCCCAAGTTGGGGCTGAATTACGTTTTTAATTAGTTTTATTTTGAATTACTTTAGTTTTATTTGTGATTGTAACAATCATTTTAAACTACAATTTCTAGAAAGAATAACACGCTTTTATAAGTTTGGCACCCAAGGTGGGCCCCAAATTATATTAGTTTTCTTTTGAATTGTATTAGCTTTCTTTGTGTTCGTAAACAATCTTTAAACTGAAATCTTGAGAAAGAATAGTACCCCTCTACAAGTTTGGCGCCCAAGGTGAGGCCTGAATTATATTAATTTCCTTTTGAGTTATATTAAATTGCAATCTCGAGAAAAAATAACATTCCATTTTCATTTTCTTTTGAATTGTATTAGTTTTCTTTGTGATCGTAAACAATCTCTTTAAACTAAAATCTCGAGAATGAATAGTACTCCTTTAAAAGTTTGGCACCCAAGGTGAGGCCTGAATTATATTAATTTGCTTTTGACTTATATTAAATCATTTTAAATTAGAATCTCGAGAAAGAATAGCATTCCCTAGCAAGTTTGGCGGCCAAGTTGGGGCTGAATTACGTTTTTAATTAGTTTTATTTTGAATTACTTTAGTTTTATTTGTGATTGTAACAATCATTTTAAACTACAATTTCTAGAAAGAATAACACGCTTTTATAAGTTTGGCACCCAAGGTGGGCCCCAAATTATATTAGTTTTCTTTTGAATTGTATTAGCTTTCTTTGTGTTCGTAAACAATCTTTAAACTGAAATTTGAGAAAGAATAGTACCCCTCTACAAGTTTGGCGCCCAGGTGAGGCCTGAATTATATAATTTCTTTTGAGTTATATTAAATTGCAATCTCGAGAAAAATAACATTCCATTTTCATTTTCTTTTGAATTGTATTAGTTTTCTTTGTGATCGTAAACAATCTCTTTAAACTAAAATCTCGAGAATGAATAGTACTCCTTTAAAAGTTTGGCACCCAAGGTGAGGCCTGAATTATATTAATTGCTTTGACTTATATTAAATCATTTTAAATTAGAATCTCGAGAAAGAATAGCATTCCCTAGCAAGTTTGGCGGCCAAGTTGGGGCTGAATTACGTTTTTAATTAGTTTTATTTTGAATTACTTTAGTTTTATTTGTGATTGTAAACAATCATTTTAAACTACAATTTCTAGAAAGAATAACACCCTTTACAAGTTTGGCACCCAAGGTGGGCCCAAATTATATTAGTTTTCTTTTGAATTGTATTAGCTTTCTTTGTGTTCGTAAACAATCTTTAAACTGAAATCTTGAGAAAGAATAGTACCCCTCTACAAGTTTGGCGCCCAAGGTGAGGCCTGAATTATATTAATTTCCTTTTGAGTTATATTAAATTGCAATCTCGAGAAAAAATAACATTCCATTTTCATTTTCTTTTGAATTGTATTAGTTTTCTTTGTGATCGTAAACAATCTCTTTAAACTAAAATCTCGAGAATGAATAGTACTCCATTAAAAGTTTGGCGCCCAAGGTGAGGCCTGAATTATATTAATTTGCTTTTGACTTATATTAAGTCATTTTAAATTACAATCTCGAGAAAGAATAGCATTCCCTAACAAGTTTGGCGCCCAAGTTGGGGCTGAATTACGTTTTTAATTAGTTTTATTTTAAATTACTTTAGTTTTATTTGTGATTGTAACAATCATTTTAAACTACAATTCCTAGAAAGAATAACACCCCTTTATAAGTTTGGCACCCAAAGTGGGCCCTAAATTATATTAGTTTTCTTTTAGAATTGTATTAGCTTTCTTTGTGTTTGATCTTACAACAATCTTTTCAAATTACAATTTTGAGAAAGAATGACACCCTAATAAGTTTGGCGCCCAAGGTGGGCCTGAATTATATTAATTTTCTTCTGAATTACATTGAATCATTTTAAACTACAATCCCGAGGAAGAACAACATCCCCTAATGAGATTGACACCCAAAGTGGAGCCTGAATCATACTAGTTTTCTTTGTGATCGTAAACAATCACTTTGAACTACAACCTCGAGAAAGAACAACCCTACCTAACAAGTTTGGCGCCCAAGGTGGGGCTGGATTATAGGAATATACATTTTCAATTTTGCATTTTTCGATCTAGTATCTGAATATACAAGAAGAATCATGAAAGTGCCATGGCATAATTGCTTTGCTTTTTAAGTGACAACTCTTACAGTAACCAGCATAAACCTTATTTGTTTTTTTTTTTCATAAAATTGCTTTTGACGTGTCATCTTCTAATTGACAAAAAAACTACACTCCATACTACAAGAAACATTTTGACAGCATATATAGCAATTTTTTTTTTTTTTAATAATTTTCAATATTTATTATTTCATTAATTTTCTGAAAAAATAAACATTAAAATATGAATTAAAATTTATTGATTGCCATTAAACAACCAAAAAAAAAAAAAATCACATGTGTGTTGTTTTTGGAATTTTTTCAAAGATCAATATTTTAGTTTTTCCTAAAAATTTAAAAAATATTTATATGTGCTATGAATTCGATGAGTTTATCAAAATGTCTAAATGGATCATCCTCTAACAAAAAAAAAACGTAATGATGACGTATATGGGGTGACACATGTAAGTTTGTTAAATGTTAAAAATAGACGTGTTTCTTAAATTTTAAAAAAAAATGTGACGTAATACTTAAATATTGTAAATAATCATTTTAACATTTTCGAAATATTTAATGTTTCAGTCTCTGTTTATAATATTATAAAAGAAATATATTGGTTTTCGTATAAATGTGGTAACAATAAACATATTTAGATTCACATAAAATACTTAATAAAATATAGTTTTTAAAGAATGTGCTGAGTAGGTATATACAAGGATTAAAATTAGTGTCATTTGCATATTTTTTTTACGTATTTCATTTCCTGGGAATAACCACTAAAATCTGTGATAAACATCAAGACTTCCATTTCCGTTGTATGTAATTCTACGTAAGAATTTTTTTTTAATGAAATATGAATAATATTTTTTTTTATCGTCGTATATGAGGGATAAACCACAATACTACATATCCGATTAAAGCTTTTGTATAATACAGATATCGTTCTAAGAATTTATGTTATTCTGGTTTTGCATAGAATCTTGTGTTTTTTTTTTTAATATTTTAAACAATATATCTTAACTTTTTTCTCGTGTAGTAAACATATTAGCACGTACAATGTTGAATAACCAGAAGATCTGTGAGGTAAATTGGCCCTTATACGAAGCAAAGGCGTAATAAAACAATTGCCCAGTATATTACCCCGATGTCACTTGTTATTTCGAGATTCGCTAGATTTTATTGCTTTCCGATTTATTACTTTATTTTTAGATACTACATATTGTATTTTTTTTAAATCTTTGTATTCAATATGTTGTGACCTGCTGGTCTGGACGGTTCCGAAGTAGTTATCGGTAGCTCGTCTTCTTTTTTTTCTTTAACAAGACACTTCTTTTTGCAGATGTATTTTTATTCAATTTAAAATAATATACATGATGTTTGACTGTTTCTAATTGATTTTTTTAATAACAACACTTTTTTGGTTTTTCGTTACACTAGCAACATGTCTACTGCCAGACAGCTCTCAACACAATACAATGTACGTTTTATTTATAATGTCCATGCCTATTACGTTGAATGATAATAAAGCTTATTCATTTATTTATTTTATTATGATCACAATCTAGGCAGTCAATGACAAAATTTCGCCAAAATTAAAACTCTGTAACTTAGAAAAAAATTACAGTATGTAATAATATAGGGTGTATCAGATATAGAGGTAAATATAATAATATGTAGCAGCTGTAATCATATACAATCAAAAAGTCTTAATGCACAGGGGGTCTATATGTAAGCATTAACGAGAAATAAAATATTTTATAAATGCCGTGGGCTAGAGCCGCACCTGTGCCCAACCTAAATGCTGTCCCGAGTATACCCCACATAACACTATCATTCAGCCATTACCGCTGTTAGTTTTGTGGGATCGCCGCTTGGAGTGCAAGCCACTTTGAACATTTTATTTAAATTCTTCCCGTCTCGAAAAAACGATCCTTTTCAGGACCATCATGATTTCATATAAAGAAAATCGAAGCTTGATGCATCGGCAAATGTATAGATTCATTTTCGCGCGACATCATAGTAAAAAGGCGTGTTTGCAAATTTTCTGTATCTACATTTATTTCTGTGTAATTCGATTCAATTCATTTTGCGTTATATGATTAAATAAATCCAAAAGAAATAACTCAGATTCATGTGGCACCGTTTATTAACAACTAACTCTCGATTCGACAAAGCTAAAGAAAAATATTTACGTTTGTAACTACTGAAGTCGCATATCCGGTGAAACTCGAACGTCTTATCAGGATATTAAAAATAATACTTTGTAGACTTACGTAGAATGCTCTTAACAAAAAAGGAATGTTTATTTTATAAAAAGAAGAAATTTAAAATGCCTCAGTTTTGGCCATTATTTATTCAGAATGACGTTAAATGAACTTACGGCATACCATTAAGAATAATACTAAATGAGTGCAATGTATTTATACATAATACCACGTTTAGCGGGCGCTTAACATGAATTTTCCTTGCATCAGGCCCGGACTAAAGAATTTTTGGCTCTAAATTTTACTTTTTTTATTCTTTAATGATGAAATCCGGTTTCGGTGGATTTGTGCTTTATATGTCGTGTAGTTAACACCCAAGGAAAATTTACTTTTTTATTTGATACAGCCTGTATAGTGACATGCAGCTGACATATAAAAAAAAAGGAATTAAAAAACCAGTCTGTACTTTCATCCCCTACTTCACACGACAGTATAAAGCTCCACAATAATTATGTATACTATTCGCGTCTTTCTAAAATACATACATGCATAAAACACACAACTCCTCGGGTAACGATTTTCCAAACTTTCCCTCCACGTTCTGATCCATCCCCACCCCTATAGAACTACGGTTAGCGCACGCACAGCACATCGCCGCGTCAGAATACCCCTCCGAATCGGTTTAACTCCGTTTTCGTGACAGCTAAAAGCGGAAATACCGGAAGAAGTGTCCTCCTTCGCGCTGTAGAATCTCTCTTCGGTTCTGTCATTATTCTCGATCGGCTTTTGTTTAATCCCGTACGACGTTCGGACAATCGAACGTCGACAAACATCGTTTCTTTTGTCCATTTAGTCAATCGTTCGTAAAACAAGATCGTAGACATACAGGAGAGTGCTTTATTAAACTATAATGCCGAAGGTACAAAACTGGAAATGTCTATTCTAGTCGCTGTATTATAGTGTTGTAGAGTTTACAGTTTACCGCTGTTGGCGCCTCACGTAAGGGTTCACCCGGTTACTTACCCCTAATAAAACAGTTTTCCATGGCAACCGTGGTGTTACGTGTGTTTGTGTTACCCGAAGTGTTTGTGTGGATCGTTTTTTGTACGAATTAACGAGGGGTAGTGAGAATATTCTTGGCATTAAGAGCTTATAGTTTTTATTCAATTTTAATTAAGGGTAAATCTATCGGTGGTGACTATATGTCCTGTTATGTTTGATTGATTTCTTTACGTGTAAAAGAAAAATAGGATTATTATTACGAACAGTGTTTGGAACATCTTAAAATGTGTGTGATTAATCGATGTAAAAAATTATTAGGTAAATTCGTAGGCTTATAAAGAAAGGACGAATTAAATTTTAGTGTGAATATATAATGTCGATTTTCATTTATTATGGTATGTATTACTTCTTATTTATTGGAGATTTGGTAAGATTATATAGTTCCATTTATTATATATAGTATTGATGTGCACTCATGTAGAATGATTTCGGTAGTTTGTTTCTATTTAAAATCAATATCCTTGAAAAGAGGGTAATAGCATTCTTAGTATTCTGTAGGTTGTTTTACAAGTGTCTTATTTTGAAATGGCATAAATATTATAATTAATTTTGTTTTTTTTTTTTGATATATAATAATAGGCTTGAAGGGAGATATGGCCAATATTTTATAAAATACTTAATAAAATATAGTTTTTAAAGAATGTGCTGAGGATATACGAGGATTAAAATTACTGTCATTTGCATATTTTTTTTACGTATTTCATTTCCTGGGAATAACCACTAAAATCTGTGATAAATATCAAGACTTCCACTTCCGTTGTACGTAATTCTACGTATAATCCTTGAAAAGAGGGTAATAGCATTCTTAGCACTCTGTGGGTTGTTTTACAAGTGTCTTATTTTGAAATGGCATAAATATTATAATTAATTTTGTTTTTTTTTTTGATATATAATTATAGCCTTGAAGGGAGATATGGCCAATATTTTTGGCTTTTTTTTTTAATCATTAGCTGGCATATTGCGGAGAAATGAAACAGGAATCCGTTTTACAAGGATATTGTATTCTCATATTAGGTAACAGAAGAATCTCTATCAATATATAATTAATTTTTTTTTAATGGGGTCAGAAATATAGAAAATATTTTTTGGGATCATAGTATGCGATTATTTTCAATGAATAAAAGTGATATTTTCTTAAGAATAATTTGATGTAATAAAATAATTCTATATTTTATCAAAAAAATATTATATATATTATATTAATAGGGGTAAAACCTAAAAAAAATCGTTTTTTTTTAGTACGTGCTGATATATTTTAAAGAAACACATACATAATATAGAACAGATTTTTTAAAGAAATAATAGTTGTAAATGGGAGCCAATAATGTTTTATTTTTTTATTAACCATAAGATGAGATAACCCTCAAAAACAAAAAGCGTGTCATTTTACTATAAGGGTGATATTATTTTGTAATAAGAATTTAACAGTCTTGTTACAAAGTTTTCATCATTTCTTATTTGTTTTTTTTTTTTTAATAACAATAGTTTGCAGTAGGATATCCAAAAAGAAAAATGTATTGTGATATTACAGGCAGTTTTTACCACAGAAATATTAATATTACAAAAAAAAATATTATGAGGGAGTTGAATCTAAACATGTCATTTTTTTTTTTAATCTGAAAGAGCACGCTTGTATACAGGGGTGGAGGGAGATAATGGGGTAATTACTCTCCCCTCTCTCTCCCCCCTCCCTCCATGAGCCAGCAAAACCCTACTTGTAAATCAAAAACTTACGTTTAAAGACAAACATTCAAGTTGTAAAATAAAACAAACTCAAGTTGTATACGCGCCTGCGGAAGAGTAACTTTTCCGGGATTTTATTTTAAGTTTTCAAACTTCCTATTACTATAATAATTGTATAAAATAATAATGATAATTAATATTAAAAATTATCAAAAAAAAACAAAAACTTTTTTTATTCATTAAATGCTCGATAACTAATATTTAAAAAATAAATGGGGTGGTAGCACCATAACGAACTTTACGAAACGATATGCATATATCTATAAAAAAAAATATTATTATTTATGAAATAAAAAGATCAAAATATAAATTTTGTGTAATACAAAAAAAAATACTTTATTTTTTTTTAAATTAAGATCGAAAATAAAAAACTGGCAGCAATATTATACGATCATTTTTTTTTTAAAATCACATTGAGAAAATTAAAAAGAAAAAGTTATAAAATGAAACAGGCAAAATGAGCAAAATTTGTTTATAATTTAAAAATTTAATTTTGAAGCATTCGATTAGTTGTTTTTTTTTTTTTATTTGAACATAACCCAATATTTATCATGTGTTACAATGTATTTGATTTAAGGCAGAAATGATCTTTTATTTTAAAGTTTTTTCCTCTTTGGCGGTAATAAGTAATTTCCTTAAAATTAGAAAATTAGGAAATAACTAGGAACTTTTATTAGATAGAATAACTATGTATATATTTTTTTTTAATTTAATTGTTTTTAATTCCATTCTTAATATCTCTGCCTTACTTTTTTTAAATTAAAACTTGTTCTTAAACGATGATTTATTAATAATAATAATAATATATAGTCTTTATTGGAAGCGCTTACATACTATGTACATAATCATATAACAAAACATAAATTCGACTTAGTAGTAATTAGAAAAACACAGTTGAATAAATATACACGCACCTCCACATAGAAATATCCAGAAGACAAAAAAAAAGGAAGCCACTATTAGTATTTTAAACAACATTTTAAATATTTATTACACATTTACATCAGTGCATCTAAACAAATAAATACCTGTAATAAACAACAAGCTAACAAAAACGTAATTTCATCTACTTATAACACTGCCACCACCAGACGTACAAACACATTATAAAACACACAAATGAAGTACTCAAAGAACCAAAAAACAAAAATTAACCCACCTAATTGACCCCACTTGCCTTCTATATTACACCTAAAAAAAAAAAATTGACAAATAAAACAGGTCTCATATTCCACGGCCCACTTACAATTAGTTCAACTAGCGCACCATCCATCAGCGACAGAGAAAATTCTAATTCCATATTTAGAATCTCTATAATTAAATTGACCTCTCTAGGGTAAGGTCACAGAATGCTTGCGGACCCTGCAGAAGATAAATACCTGAACGGCACGAACTCACTCACTCGTAGATCGTAGAAGAAGCAAAAGCTATTCTTAACACATTAAAATATAAATAGCAATTTTCTTTACACGCATGTATCTGAGAAAAAAAAAGCTTTGATTGTTTCTCTGGGAGAATTAAAAAATGAAATCTTGTGATATTATTAGCTGTTAAAAACGATTCTGTTTCTTAGAACATATCCTGGAACTTATAAATATGCACCCTTTATTTTAATATTATCCAAAGAATTGCGTGACTTTCAATACAGCCATATCTAGCAGAAACTAATGGTGATTAAGTAAATATTAAGCAGTAATGAAAAGCTAAGGCTTTATAATGTGACTAAATGAGTCGTGAGTATTCAATAAGTGTTTCTAATTTCAAATATCATTTTCAGGCTGAGCTGAAGTCTAGAGCACACAGGCGCCCCTATGTGAGACGAACACACTCGGATTTGGGCGGGCAGCGCATCCTACACTGGGAATCGCGTTCTTCCTACCGCCGACTCATGTCTTCCCCGGCTCCCATCAGGGGGCGTCCGCAAAGCCCCCGCAAGAAACCCCCCGATACCCCGGCGGGGGTACAGCTGCGAGGAACCAACCATAGGCGAGGCCAGCTCAGACGGTCGCTCAGTCAACCGCTGGACATCGATAAGTTATCGCCGTTAATGAGGCTGAAAGGTTCAGGTAATGCTAGCTGTCAAATTGGCCGCTATTTTATCGAAAATAGTATAGTTGATCGAAAAAAAAACAAAACACATGAATCAGTAATATTTTACGAGAACATATAATTTATTGCACTTTTTGTTTAAATAAGATTCTTTAAAATGAGGTAGGAGATGCTATTTTTTCAAAAACTACTATTTACAACTTGGTAAATCGGGTTACAAGCAATTACCTGGAATATTTTTTATTAAATGCAATAAAACCTTCATTTATTGAGGTTAAAAGCTCCAGACGAGGCAAGAGGCTCTATTTACTTAATTACAAATATCAGCACCTTATTAAATGTGGCACAGGAAATGAAGTGTTCGATATTTTACTCAGAAAACATAATTATCCGCAAAATGTTCATTACATGTCCTAATAAAACCATCATTGATTAAGATTAAAAACCTCAAATGAGGCAGAAAGTGTCATATATAGAATCACAAATATCTAGAGCTCATTATGTGGAATACAGATAATCAAATGTTTAATATTTTACTGAAAAAAAAACATGCAAATTTCTCATCATACTGAAAGTATCTTTAAGTAAGGATAGAAGCCTCAAAGAAGGCAAGAGTTACTGTTTATTAAATTACAATTACCTACAGCTCATTAAATGTGGTACAACTAATGAAATGTCATATTCTATTGAAGAAAACGTGATTACTGTTCATCATATATACTAAAACCCGCACTTGTTGAGGTTACAAGGCCTAAATGAGGCTGAAAATGCTATTTATCGAATCACAAGTATCTACAGCTCGTTAAATGATATTCAACTAACGAAATGTGGTATTTTATTAAAGAAAGAATACTTACTGCAAACTTTTCATTAAATGTAGTACTAAAACTCGCACTTGTTGAGGTTAAAAGCCCCAAATGAGGTAAGCGAGATTATTTATTGCATAAGTATCAACACAGTTTGTGGGATGAAGTATAGGTAATCAAATATTCAATATTTTAACATCTTCATTAAATGTACTAAATCCATCATTTGTTGAGGTTACAAACCCCAAACGAGGCAGACGATGCTATTTATTGAATAAGTATCAATACAAGTTGTCAGATGAAGTACAGGTAATGAAATGTTCAACATTTTATAAAAAAAAATCCAAATTTCTTATTAGATCGAAAACGTCACCAAATTAACAATAAAAACCCCAAAGGAGGCAAGAGATATTGTTTATTATTAAATTACAATTATTCACAACGCATGAAAGTAGGTACAACTAATAAAATGTGGTATTTTATAACCTTACACCTAACGGTAGAAAGGTTTTAAAGGATTAAAAAAAAAAAAAATTTATGAAAGAAAAAGAATACTTACCTGCAAACTTTTGATTAAATGTACTAACTAACTCGCATTTGTTGAGGTTAAAAGCCCCAAATGAGGCAGGCGAGACTATTTATTGCATAAGTATCAATACAGTTTGTGGGATGAAATACGGGTAATGAAATGTTAAACATTTTACAAAAAAAAAATACCAAATTTATCATTAGATGGAAAGCGTCACTAAGTAACAATAAAAACCCCAAAGGAGGCAAAGAGATATTGTTTATTATTAAATTACAATTATTCACAGCTCATGAAATGAGGTACAACTAATAAAATGTGGTATTTTATTAAAGAAAGAATACTTACCTGCAAACTTTTCATTAAATGTACTAAAATTCGCACTTGTTGAGGTTAAAAGCCCCAAATGAGGCAGACGAGACTATTTCTTGCATAAATATCGATACAGTTTGTGGGATGAAGTACAGGTAACGAAATGTTCAATATTTTAGCTTCTTCATTAAATGTACTAAAGCCCTCATTTGTTGGGGTTAAAAGGCCCAAATGAGGCAGGCGAGACTATTTATTGCATAAGTATCAATACAGTTTGTGGGATGAAGTACAGGTAATAAAATATTCAATATTTTACAAAAAAAAAAAAACGATACATAGATTTCTCATTAGACTGAAAACATCGATAAGTACAGATGAAAACCCCAAATGAGGCAAGAGATGCTGTTTATTAAATTACAATTATCTACAGCTCATGAAATGAGGTACAATTAGTGAATGTGATATTTTATTTTAAAAAAAGCATAATTGCCTGAAACTTCTTCATTAAATGTACTAAAACACTCATTTGTTGAGGTTAAAAAAAGCCTGAAACGAGGTAGGCAATACTATTTATTGAAGAAGTATCTACAGTTTGTCAAATGAAATTATATCATGTTTCACTGAGAAAGCATAATTACTTGCAAACTTTCCAGCATTGATTAAGGTTGAACGCCCCAAATGAGGCAAAAAATATTATATTGTAACGTTTTTCTATTCTTAAAACGTTGTCGGATTTTAGAAAAAATATATTTAAGTTAACTTGATTTATTATCACACTTACGGACTACTGAAAATCTATTAAGATTAAATCACTCACTATTGACTATTAATTAAATCACTTAATTACTAATATCTTAATTTATGTAAACGATTTATTTCCACCGTTATTTATATTACACGTACTAATTCGCTCGTATTTATTTCCACTTGCTATCCGCACTATTCAACTCGTATCGACTGACTGACTGACCAATAACCACGCGTTATTTTATATCTGGCGCCGGGATTACGAGATTGTTCGGGACACATCTAGGGCGTGTTTCTAGATTCAGAAGAATAATCACGAATCTTCGACCCGGTACTGCTCTCTGTCATTCCTCGTACGTAGTTCTTTCTTCCGCCACAGTATAGTATATAAGCAGTAGTGTCAAGAGCTGTCGGCACCTTTGAAGTTTGTGAGTCTAAGTTTTTCTCGCGCAACCTGCCAGGCTCATGAGAGCGGCATTCTTTACTTACGACTCGGGCCGAGTGCTGTCGATTAGTGTGCATTTCTTCGATAAATCGTGGCGGCATTGAAGGCTAAATTTAAATGAGAAAATATAAGAACAATTAAAAATAATAGTGCATAAATAAACCGGATGCAACTAGAATGTCGCATTTAAAAAAAAAATCCATGTAAAATTCAGAATCTACAATTATTTTTTTCTGTTCATGAGATTATTTGAAATCGATTATTTAATTAGATAATTCGAGAAAGAAAAAGGCCTATCTCATAAGTATATACTTTCTGTCAATAAATAAATTTATTTTTATATCACTAAAAATATTAATTTAAATGTCACAAAGAAAGGATGAAGAATCAGAAACAAAGTTGAAATCTAAATACCATTGAATTTTTTTTCCACATACGTAACTATTTAAAAATAACCGAGAACAGATTATAAAAATATAGTAGGTACTCATTAATATACATTTAGAAAAATAATTACTATTTTTTTTTTAGGGTTACTTTTGAGTAGTTGAAGATAAATGTTGTTCTTTTAAATAACTTCCATTTCAATACTTTATATGTAAGGAGAATTGTTAGCTCGGTTAAATTTTTATTTTGCCTGGTTCGTGGTAGAACTGATTGTCCATGGCTTTCAAGTAGACTTAATTTTAATATTGCAAGCATACACACTTGTTCCTATGTAATATTCTACTGTGTTTCACATCGGACCAATGTTCTACGTACATCCCCTATTTCTTTAATGTGCAAGTATTTCAATAGAATCTAGAATCTCTGATGCTTGTGGCATTTATAACGATAGTTTAAATTGCATTACAGAGTTTGCTTATAATTTACGTTAGTCTCGCTCGTAAGAATTTATTGTAATTATTTTATATAATTTACACGTGTAATATGCATTGCAGATGTACGCATTGTATTTTTCTTGTAATTGGGTTTTACCTGTCGGAAAATAAATTATTATTATTAATAGTAAATTGTAAAAATACGCTATGTTGCACATAAATATTTATTTACAAGTGTCAACGAATCAAACACAGATGTACAATAAAATCGGTGTTGCAACAAAACATAATGTTACAAAATGAGGTTATCGCAGCAATTTTACAGAATCCACTCACTGTAAAGTATCGGTGGGCACAATAGAATTTTTATTATCACAAATCAAATGCAGACGTAACAAAAAAACCACCCCACAACAAAATCTTATGTTAAAAATGAGGTTATCGCAGTGGTTGTAGAGAATTGACTTACTATAAAAAGGGTCAGGTACTGGAAACAGGAGAATTTTGAATGCCACTAGAGACACAGACGTAACAATAAGAAACACTACAACAAAAAGTAATTGTTAAGATATTAAATTGTTTGATTAATTTACCTTCCAATGAAGGTAAAGCAGATATGGGAACAGGTTACAGTTAGAGCTGTATCTCTATACAACAAACAGCAATTGTAACTGCCTTAGTATCAATGAATATAATAAAAAAATAAATTATAGAAATATGTTAAACGCCAGCACAAATGCAAATAACGCCATATTGCCGCAGCGATTTGCGGCGCATTCCATTATTGAGCGCCTCGCTCAGCTTTCAAAAACAGATACAAATATTCCCTTTCTTGACACTACTGGATATTACTATACTGTGCTTCCGCTATGCTAGCGCCATCTAGGGGCGCATATCGAAACCGCCAGCTTAAAAATTGGCGCTCGTTACAATATATTGAATCACAAGTGTTAAATGAAAAAAAATAATTACCAATATTTTTTCGTTAGCTATACTGAAAACCCTCATTTATTAAGGTTAAAAACCATTTGTTGTTTCTTTGCACAATTGAAGGGTGCACGGAAATAACGATCAAAGTCCATTTCTTTGTGAAAATGAGATAAGGGTGTCATTTTGTAGGAAATTCTACAAACAAACAAATTCTTCAAACTGTTTCAAAAACGGTAGTAGTCCGTAGAAATCAAAGTTGCTATTAATGTAGTTTTGTTTTGAACCCTTAAGTCGCAAACTTTAAAATTCATTTATCTCTTAATGTATGAATACGGACTTTGATCGTTATTCCCGTGCACCCTTCAATTATAATTTGCTTTTAGCTTGGAGATTGTTTGGGGATTCAAAATTTAAACTTGTCTCATTCGCAGGATTTAGAACAGGCGGTAGCAACGTTGTCAGCGAAGACGAACACGACCGGGGAGGCGGCACCTCCGATGACGACATGATGTCCGACTCGGAGTCGTCGATAGCCTCCCTGAACGAGCGCAAGAAATCCTTAGAGCTGGCCATGGACGAGGACGTCATCATCTTGGCCGAAGCCGTCTTCGACCACGTGGCCATCGAAGCCGAAGAGTTGGCCTTCCGCGCAGGCGACGTCATCGAAGTCCAGACGACGGCGAATCGCGATTGGTGGTGGGGTTCTTGCGACGGGAAGAGCGGCTGGTTCCCGGCCGCTTTCGTGCGTCTACGCGTCAGCCAGGAGGACACCGTGGAAGATTGCTTAGCGGCTATGGCTTCGGGCAAAGCGGTACCTTCCCAAATCCGTAGGAGAACTAGTATATCATTATTGAGTAACGATCAGTAGGACTAGTGTCGTGCGCGAATTAGTGCACACAGAGCGGGATTTCGTTAAAGTGCTGCAGGACGTCGCCGAAGGCTACATAGCCGAGTGCAGGAAGCGCAAGGATATGTTCACCAAGGAGCAGATCGACGCCATCTTCATAAACTTGGAGGGGATCCTGCGTTTCCAAACCCACTTCCTCAAGGACCTGGAAGGTTGCATCGATTGGGACGCACCTCACAAGAGTTGCGTCGGCGGCTGTTTCATCAAACACAGAGACGGTTTCACCATGTATTCGGATTACTGCAACAGTCACCCGATCGCCACCGCCACCTTACAGGAACTGTACCAGTTTAACAATTACAGTAAGTTCTTCGAGGCGTGCAGATTGATGCGCGGTCTCATACAGATTCCGTTGGACGGCTATCTCCTTACACCAGTGCAGAGGATCTGTAAATATCCGTTGCAATTGGCGGAGCTGCTCAAATACACTAAGGCGGATCACCCAGATTATGAGAATATCAGAGAGGCTCTGGAGGCTATGAGAGGCGTCGCCGTGTTGATCAACGAGAGGAAACGACGGATGGAGAGTCTGGAGAAGTTGGCGGCTTGGCAGTTGAGAGTGGAAGGTTGGGAGGTGGGTAAAAACGATTGATTTAATTTTCCAAGCGATTAAGAATTAATTATTATTTTTTCATTTCCTTGGGTATGCCGGTTTTTGTTTAATTATAAAAGATGTTCTTTTTGCGTTTCGGAAAATTTATTGTTTCCTTTTTCATACTTTATTTTTTATCTTTAGTTATTTTCATCTTTTGTGTTTTCATCTTTGGGGTGTTGTCAATAATTTTTTTTAATTACATTTAAATTTAAAATTGTAAAACACGATTGTACATTATACAAGTCAACTAACAAATATACACAACGTGTGTATAAATTGTCGCAAAAGCTACACGTAGCGACATACTTCGTTCGTTTCTGAATCGAAAATCTAAATGTAAATATGTACTATGCTTCATAAGTCGTCACGAGGTTCTTGAAGTTCGGTTTTTTAGTTCCTTAATAAGCGTTTGTGTTCGTTATTTGTCGGTATAGAAAGCTGCAATTTTGAATTTAGACGATTTATTATTCCTGTTTTTTCGTAAACAGTTTCTTTTTGATTTTAGAGCCTGGTTTCAACATTTCTTCATAAGCATCCTCTCATGAAAAACACATTTGGCAACATTGTAGGACAATGACTTTGTATTCTAATTTGATTTCAATCAAAACCATTACTGTCAAATTTTGACATTAATCTGAAGTGTTCAATTTTATGCAAACTCTGCTCTTTTTCGTGATTACTCGTATTCTCCTGATTAGTTTTTCTGTTTCAGTGTTTTTATCGTTCTCGTATTATTGTTTTGTTTATTTACAATGGTTTTTTACATTTAATGAATATGCCGATATGTATATGGTATACGGTTTTTGTAATGGAAATGCTAACATGGCAGAACAGGAATATCGCGTACGTTTTCCAAACCGGAGACATCCTACTGGAAACGTATTTCGACGGCTGGACCAACGTCTACGTGAAACTGGTTCGTTTAAGAAAAGAAATGCCAACGCTGGTAGACTTAGACAACGGCGTACATTACAACTGGAAGAGGAAATTTAGACTCAGTACATGAAGATCCTCCGTCAGTACTCGACAGTTGGCGTCCACATTCATATCCGCAGTAATAAGACCGTTCATTTGTTCTACGTGAAAACCTTTATCCATACCATATAACTAAGGTGCAGCCACTCTATGAAAACGATAACATACACCGTTTAAACTTTTGTCATAGTATCTTAAATACGATTCAAGAAGATGGCGACTTTTTAAGAGGTGTTCTTTGGACCGACGAGTCTATGTTTACTCAATACCCATAATTTTCACCATTGGGCAGATGAAAATCCTCATGCGTTTCGGGAATACGGTCACCAAAGAAAGTTTTCAGTTAATGTTTGGCTAAGTATAATAAATCACCGTGTCGTTGGGCCAATCTATCTGCCAAATCGACTTGATGCCAACGGGTATTTAAATGTATTAGAACACGTTATTGACGAGATGCCATTGAATATACGCCGTAACATGTTTTACATGCATCATGATGGAGCTCCGGCACATTTTTCTCATAATGTGAAAGAGTGGTTGGATGAACACTTCCCTAACAGGTGGATTGGTCGCGGTGGTCCTATCTTATAGCGTGCAAGGTCTCCCGACCTAAATCCTTTAGACTTTTTTGTTTGGGGTTTCATAAAGGTGAAAGTTTACGCAACACCTCCACAAGACGCTGACGAAGTTATAGGACGAATTAACGCGGCAGTATTAGAAATTATACCGGAAAAGCTTGAACAAGTAATACAGACAATACCTCGTAGATTGCAAATGTGTTTTACAACAGACGGATATCAATTTGAACATATGCGTAGGTAATAGTATCGCTAATTTATTACAAGAGATGCGTTGGAAAAATCAAAACTACTAATTCTGTTTTAATAAAGCTTTCTTATTGCTTTTCCCTATGTATCATTTGTGTTATCCAATTTGTCATTTGGAATTCTGGTCTGTCAATTTTGACAAGTATCGTAATTACCATTACGGTAGTATGCGACTACAGTGTTGCCAAATGTATGTTACTTTCAAGTGGCTCCTGAAGACGCATGAAGCATAGTACAATATTTTATCATTTAGATTTTCGATTCAGAAACGAAGGAAGTATGTCGCTACGTGTAGCTTTTGCGACAATTTATACACACGTTGTATATTCTGTGATTAAGAATAAAAGTTCTTTCAGGGCGTGGATTTGATCGAGGATAGTTCGCAATTGATCTATCAAGGCGAAGTTGTCAGAGTGACGACTGGTATGTGGACGTCTAATATAATCTTGTTCCTCTTCGATCACCAGTTGATTTATTGCAAGAAAGTACGTCTGAATCTCTGATTTTGATATATATAGAATTTATTTAATTGCAAATATTTTAGGATCTGCTCAAAAGAAACACCTACGTCTATAAAGGACGGGTTAGTTTGGATACGACTGAAGTCATAGATGTTCCTGACGGTAAAGGTGAGTAAATTCATATAAAAATTAAAAAGAAACAAGAGAATTAATTAAAATTCCATCGACACTTGTATTGAAAAAAAAAGCAATTTTATTTAAAAATGTTATTGAATAGAAGCTAATGAAATAAAAAAATCTTAGCTCCTCGATATATTTAATGTAGACAACTTATTTTGGGTAAAAATCCCATCTTCACGTCAGCTGGAACTTATTTCAAACTTATTTAAAATCATAATATTGTCATACTTTAACAGATATATTTGTACATATAATCTCTTATTATTTACTTTTAATGGCATGAATTAACGGTAATCCGATTATTATCGAATGCAATTAAAACCAAAATTACTTTAAATGTTACTAATTGCTGAGATTTACTTTCACATAAATTTAATTAAACAATATCTTTTATTAATAAAAATCTATTGCGACATCTTTCGGTTTTAGTTTAAACCATCCTTAAGTATAATAACGTCAATTCAATTATACCTGAGGATGGCTTAAACTAAAACCGAAACATGTTTGCAACTGATTTTAAAAGATTGCAAAAAAAAACAATCAATGGATTCACGATTACTCATATATGATCATCTATCTTTTATTTTATAAAATTGAAAATGTGTGCATAGATATATTAAAATTTAAATTTTACATTCTATAGAGATGCTCTTTAATGTTCGTAAAATAATTTTTAAAATTATAAAGATACTCTAAAAATTACATTATGTATAGGAATCTAAAAAGAGGTAATTTCCAATAATCAGTTTTTCAAAATGTATTCCATGTTCCGCATGATTTGTCGGTGTTGACTTATTGCCAACCCCACATAAATAACTTAAAATCATGATTTAAGGGAAAAAAACAGTTACAAAAGATATTAACGCATTTCTACTAATTTAAATAAAAAAAATCATATAAAATTTAAGTTTTAAACTCTTTAGATGATACTATTTGAATAATTCCATCAATTTCACGTAAAATAATTTTGAAAAATCTTAAAATACCTAATAACAAATCTGATTTGCGAAGTTCCACATCTATAAATTTTAATTACCAATTGTAGAAGACTCATTTGAAAGAGCATGCGAAAAAAATGACTAATTTTACACATTATTCCAATTAGATTTGAGGTAGTTTCAGATATTCGTGTCAAAAACTAAAAATATCATTTTTTTATACTACACCACTGTTGTTGAAATGTTAATTGAATAAAACTTGATATAAGCGACAGTAACTTTATTGATTTCACATCGATCGCTTCAATTGTAATAACTTAACAATGTATCTATGTAGGTACAACTTGCTGACAACGAACGAGAAAGCAAACAAAAACAGTACAACTGCGCATTGCGCATTTAGGATGACAAGTGGGTTGCATACCCCTAGGCGCAAAAAAACTAATTATTTCAACTTCACAACAACCACGATGTTAAAACTGCTATCATTAAACCTGCACTAGTACCAGTTTCAAATTGATGTTTAACCTTAATATTAATGTTGCAATAATTTGACAATTCTTTTTTAAAAGAACATGTCGATATTATTCCCCTTTTTACGTAGCCAAATTAAGTGTGTGCAGTGCAACCGTAACTTTTAAATTTTATTTTTAACCCGAACCCCTTTGAATTAAAATTTACCTATATAAAATATATTATTTTCATTCTGATTGTTAACCAAAAATTGGAAGATAATATCTTTCTCTTGTTTTTCATATACAGATATCCACATTGGCGTCACCGTGAGGCACGCAATTAAATTATACAGCGTGATCAGAGATAAGTGGCTCCTTTTCTGTTGCCGTTCCTCTTCTGAGAAACAAAGATGGTTAGAAGCGTTCGTCGAAGAGAGAAAGTTAGTGAACAAGGACAGATCAGAGGGCGTTGAATTTCCATCGGCCGCTAGGCAATTGGCTAGAATGGCCGCTAGATGTCAGCGAAGGCCTCCTAGGAAACCAGGAGGTAAGTTTTATGTATTGATGTATATATGTCATTATATGTAAGACCGTTGGGTGAAGGAATTGTAAAAAGCGCAGCCGTACATCCATTTGTGAAACTGAAAAGGGATTCGGTCGCTAGATAGCGCTATATTAGCCTAATTTCTCCAAATATTTAGTTCCAATAATTGTAACTTCTTTATTTTAATCAAAATGATATTGTTTCTTTTACTTTAGCAGTTGGTACATCTTATTTGAAGCGAATTGATTCTTTACCTTTGATTCCAACAATGTTTGAGATATTTACGATTTTGTTAAAAATTTTAACATTTTCAACTCTTTCAATAAAGTGCCATATTTTACAAATCATCAGATATAATGACGTGATCTTATCAACAAAAAAAAAGCAGACATTTTAAATTCTATTGAAAAAAAAAATGTTTTACAGGGTATTTACAAACTTAGAAATAAGAAAAATCGATTAAAAAGCAATGTTTAGTATAATCTGTGTTCCACTCTGGTGGTAATAACTTGAGGTTGTCATTTTATCAATTTTAATGTTTAAAATTTTATTTTTCTCTTTTATCAATATTTTCAATGTTCAACTTAATTTTCTTTGTTTTGAGAATAACTACGTGTATTACAATGAGGAAGCGGAAATATAGCATTATTACGACCATTTGATCTGGGACCATAAAAATTTAGTAAACTAGATAAATATGCGGCTTAAATTCTTCCAGTAATTAATTTAAATACAAAAAAAATTAGGGATATGAATGATCCTTCGATAGTAAAGAGATATATAGCCGAATTCTTTTAAAAGATTATCATAACTGTAATTATTTGAAAGAAATAATGAATGTTTACGATAGCATAAAGTTTTTAACATCTTCTGTATTCCTTCTAGTACGTCTATGTAAGCATCATGGATACCATACAATTGAACAAAATTCTAATTTTGGATAGACAAAAGCGTTGCAAGTTTTGATTAATGCAAAAACGTTTAATAGATGATTACATCTATCTAACACATTTTCGTTAAACGTCAGTTTAGGGTCAAACAGAATGCCAAAGTCCTTGAACAATTTACAGTGTTCAATATGTACCTCATTTAAATTATAAGGAAATATAATAGTAGTTTGCTTCCTACCAAATGTCATTACTTTACATTTATTATATTTAATGATAGGCATTAACGCTCACTCCAACAGCAAATTGGTGCTAAGTCTTCCTGCGGATTACGGCAATCAGTTAAAGAGTTGATCTTCTGAAAAAAAAATTAAATCATCTGCATACATAAATCAATTAGAATAATTTACAACCATCCCATTAAACCAAATTCAAATTTCCCGCAATTATTTTTAGTAACTTCAACATTAAAGCATGAAATTACCTACGACTTTGTATTACATTAATAGTTATTTGTATACCTTCAAGTTGAAGTTACTAAATATAATTGCGGGAAATTTGAATTTGGTTTACTGGGGTGGTAATATCATCAACATAAATAAGAAATAACAATGGCCCCGAAGCAGATCCTTGGGGAACTCCATATTTGGACTTATAAGAATGAGATTTGTTCAACGTAATTGTTCCGATCATACAAATAGAATTGGAACAAAGGAATAATGCTATCAGAAACGCCATAATTATATAATTTTCTAAGAATTAAATGATGCTGTACACGGTCAAACGCTTTTGAAAATCCATATACATTACCGGCCATTGAAGTTAGGACAACTAGTAAATTACTGCTAACTAAATAAACATGACAGGAATTCGAAAGAAAATAAAAATATATTCGTAGAAACAAAAATATAAACAAATAAAAGAAGAAATAAAAAATAAAACAAAACATTCTCATTAAAATATTGTACTTTCTTCTCGTCGAACGTCGAAAAATCCTCCTTTGGCTTTCAATACAGCCCGGACCAAAAGACATTTCTGAAATTTTCTACGGTACAATTTTTATGAGATTCGGCCCACTGTAATCCTTTTTGGCGCCGTCAATCGCCGATTTTTGTTACTAAACACTTTAAGGTGTCGATCTTCCACGAGAGAGTTATTATCCGTGACGGACTTCCAAAGTGTTCCGGTGTCTAGGTAGCGACGAATAATGTGATTGACTGTAGATTTTGTCGCTCCTAATATACTGGTTGTCCTAACTTTAATAACCAGTAATGTACACTATATTGCCTTCACTCGATGGTATAGCATTATTAAAGTTTTGCTTTAACAACTAATTCTAAACATTTTCACAGGTGGGAAGAGCTACAAGACAGATTCCGCATACATGGGCTCGCTACTTCAACTCAATACTCAAAATTCGAATTCGCTGGGCAGGAAGGTGGGCACCTGGTTCACGTTCGGCGGTAACAAAAAAACCAGGCACCAACACAGGGACGTCTCCTGAGACAAGACTACGTTACTGTAGCGTGTCACGATCTAATCAAATTTTTATTATTACGGAACGAACGAATCTTTAATTATTAGAATTAGTGCCAAAACCTGATTTTTCGCGATCACACACGGAAACCGTTGACATGCGCAGTAACTTGCGTTCGCCGCCGCCGCCACTAGATAAAACGAGAATTAATTTACTGACGACTTGTAGGTGAAGATATTTAAATGAATTTACTATTATAATATATATACTAGTGATATTTAAAATGGCTATAACTGCCGAGATTGTGCTGTGCAAATATTAATGATACTATGATAATAGACTATTTAATCGTGAAAATGAATGAAACAAGTTTTAGTCGTTGAATAAAAAAATTAAAAACGTTTTTTTCTTTCTTCAGAAAAAAAAAAATTAATAAAATAAGGGCCTATATTTATCAAAGAATCGAAGGCCTCCTTGTAATATTTAAATATAAATAATAATATATTCAATTTTGAAGCGTAAAACATGTTGATAATCCATTTCCTATATACTGATGTACGATTCAACTTTCCTTCGAAACGTATAAAATATATATATTGTAAGACATATTATAATAATAATAATAAGATTGACTGATACATTTTTGTATGTAGTTACTTCTCGTTGACAGAAAATTTTAGGAAGAGAACTTAACACGCACAACATTATTATATAATCTTCGGACATACAGTTAAAGATTCCTTGGAATTTGAACCACATACATCCCAATCCTAAATGGAATGATTCCAAGAAAATTTACTATTCGAGATGCAGTACGCTGTAGATGTAGAAATAAATATAGCGATTACATGTGGGTAAAAGCATCAATAAATAACAAAGACATTGTATTTATAACTATCTAAATTAAAATGGTTGTTCTATAGATGGAAATAGAAGGAAGAGATGCAAATAGTTTCCAGGTGCGTTTTTAATTGCTTAGATTTCTCTATATATTTTTTTCTTCGATTATTATATCTCCAAATTTCTTTAACCTTTCAGTGTTCGCAAGGCGGCCTAAATCCCGCTGTTATTTTCGTTTTTAAATATATATTAAACAAAAGAAAATCAAAAAGGCGGTGTGAATGCCGCCCAGGCAAACGTTTAAAGGTTACTACATTTCCCATATAGTGCAAAGTATAATTTATCATTTTACAGTACTTTTAATAAAAGTTAATTAAATAATACAAAATACTGCTACCTCAACAATTACCATCTATCTCTATCACTAGAAGATTTGATCGCAAAAACGGCATTTAAATTCCTAGTTTTATTTATTTCTTTTTTTTTCTCATTGTTTGATATCTATGATTACTGAAAATATTCTTAGTTTTTTATAGTATTTCTATTTACCTACCTTGTATTATGTACTTCATACCGCATACAAATATTATATACTAGATGGCACCAGAGAAAATGAGTGAAAAGTATGAAAAATCCATTCTTTTAGCCAGAGAACCCAAGTAGCAGAATGAATGACGTCAATTTTTTTCGATTATTGCATCCCAAAGTTTCTTTAACCTTTCAGTGTTCGCAAGGCGGCCTAAATGCCGCTGTTATTTTCGTATTTAAATATATATGAAAAAAAATCAAAAACGCGGTGTGAATGCCGCCCACGCGAGTGTCGTAAGGTTAAATTTCCAATACTTTTGCCAATAATAGTACAAAGTATAAATCATCATTTTATTACTTTTAATATGAGTTAATTAAATTATACAAAATACAGGTTACCTCAACATTTTAGTAAGATCAGTGTTGAATATTCTTTGTATACCTTAAGAAATTATCAACAATTACCATCTATCCCTATTACTAGAAGATCTAATCGTAGAAATGGCATTTAAAACTTCCAGGTTAATTTATTTCTTTTTTGCATTGTTTTTATATCTGTAATTTTTGAAAATATTCTTAGTTTTTTATATTTTTAATTACCTACCTTCTATCATGTATTTCATACTGCATACAAATATTATACACTAGATGGCACCAGATAGAATGGGCGAAAAGTATGAAAAATCAATTCTTTTAGCCAGAGAGCCCAAGTAGCAAAATGACGTGAATAGACGTCAATAAGACGTGATATCGACGTCCAGTAAATGTCATTTTACGTCCTTTTACTACCTGGGAAACAAAAAAATGAGGATTTTTCTTGTATTTTATAAAACTAATTTTTTTTCCCTATTTGTACAAGAAATCACTAGATCTGTGGAGAAATTCCCTGACGTGATACCACTAGTGGAAATATGAAATTGCATTTAGGAAGATCTTTGGATTAATCACTGTGCATATTATACCTTATTCAACTTTTATTGAAAATGGGCATTTTAAACTACTTTAGTGTTATTAACTATTAACATATTACAGTTTGATCAAGGGTAGCATCTTTTAGGGACTTTGAATTTTGAACCACATGCTCAAAAAATCTTGTTTCCTCAACTTTTCTAAAGAAATGTCTTCCTTTTACTAAAAATTCAGATTTTTCTAGAGAAATTTCAACAATATTCACGTCATTAAGGATCTTCCTTCCAGTGCACACTCAGGATGAAGATGTTTTTTCTTTTCAAACTTGAAGACACTGGCTTCATGCTTCCTCAATAACTTTTAAGACAATGAAGGATATTGTAATGATCTTTCTATTTCACATTCTTGTTACCACAAAACTATTTTGGAACGTTGAGTTTTAACATTGTTAGTCCATGGATTGAATATTCTTTGTCCGATGATGCTTTCTATACTGAATTATCTTTAAAAATAGAACTCATACTTTTTCACTCATCTATATAATAATAATGAATGTATGATGTAATCGTTCCAGAAAAAACAAACTAATAATAAAATCTTTAGTTCTCCCAAAAAAAAATATTTTTTCAAGTTTAGAACTTTTGGTTTATGGATTGGATGCATATAATAATAATTCCTTTACTTCAAGTATTTTTCTATGCTGATTTAGTTATCTTTGATACTATTACAAACACATTTGTAATGATGGATGCAATGAAATGTCTTCAAAAAAGTCTAAGGATTAATAAATTCAGAATCATCAAAATTTTACTTACGATTCCCTTAAAGTTCAAAATTGCTTGATGGGCTATCGATTTAGAGTAGTTTGCTGCAAATACTATGGTTAATATTTTATCCTGATGAAGCTAAATTATGCTCAGTAAATCAATTTTCAAACCTGTGAAATCTGTAGCAAACATCTAATATTCCAAGCAAAATTTTACGTGAAAAATTCCAAGGAATCCTCTGTAGTATTATATTATATATATCTATACTTATACCCCTTATATAATATCTTGCACAGGGTATAATACATTTAAAATGAAATATCTCGAAAGCTAATCACTTATACGAATACCCAAAACGTATATAACTTTTTCCGATTAGTGAATTTCATTATCTGTAGTACCAATGTCGAAGAGCTCTATGAACATTCAATTTTTAAAAGGAAAAATCACAAATGATTGTACTGAATATTTAACTTATGTATTTCCTTTTTTCACTTCTATTCATTCGTAAGGACCAAATGTGTAATCGTGCTAGGATTCAAAATGTAATGACGACAGAATGCAGATATAAGCGTCTCACAAATAAAATATTTATATATATATATTGATCGGAAATGTATTCCTTACGAAATCAATTTTAATCTTCGATATAATATCTTCCGAAAACCATTTTATTAGACCATGTGAAATAATAATTATTAATAAAAATGAATAAATTAATAAAACTCTATACCTATTACTACTACCACTACATATTAAAAGGAAAAGTAGTCGAATAATTAGAAATTGTTATCGTAGTGCCGGAATGTATAATAATAAAATAATTTTATAGTAGCGTTATAATAGTTAGATGTTTCTGTTGATTCCGAAGTATATTTTTGTAAATTGTCTTACAACACACACAATTCTCTCAATGCATTCGTTGTACGTATATAAATATATATAAAAAAAAAATAGTATTATTATCGTATTATGATTGATGTGGATATTGTATAAATATAAGCACTAAATTCTCGATTAGTGCGTTTGTTATAAACGATCTGTTTTGTAGAGAGACAAGTTGAATGTTATAAATATATATATGAAGAAAAAATTGTTATTTAAACCGTTTACCTTTTTTTTAAATAATAATAATGAATAATTGATATTATCACGATGACGAGAACACACTGTATATGTTTAAATAAATCGATGTAATCATCATTAAATATTTTGTAACAAAATTAAATTTAATGCGTTTTATTTGCCGACATCCCCAAATGGAAATAAGTTTTTTAATTCCAAGATTGGATGAAGACTAGAAGTATACCTGCATTCATCTGTCATACAGGTACAGATTTTTAGGATAACCACTAAAAAAATAATGTTTATAAAAAAGTAACCGCCAAATAACAAGTCGACTAAATCATAAATCATTGCATCAATCCTCCACTTGTAACAGATGACAAATAGAACTAATTACTCAAATCACTTATTTCCGGAACATGTTATTTCTTTAGTGGTTGCTACCCAGTAACAGATTACCAATATCCGTTTGAAATATCACTGTTACACAAAGTGATTTCTCTGGCTCTGTGAAAAACTTTCCCAGGCAACCAAATTTAATTTCCCACAAATATTTTTAGTAACGTCAACGTTAAATCATGATATTACTAACAATTTTGTATTAGATTAGTAGTTATTTTAATACCTTTATGGTGAAGTTACTAAAAATAGGGGAAATTTAACACTAACAGATTATGAATATCCGTTTAAAATATCACTGTTATACAAAGTGATTTGCTATCTGTTTTACTTTTAGGTTAACCAGTAAAAAATAATGTTTATGAGAAAGCAAATTCCTATCACAGTAACCTGTTACCAAAAATAGGTTGATTAAATTATCAATCCTCACTTGTAACAGGTGACAAATAGAACCAGTTACTCAAAACACTTATTCCCGGAACATGTTATTTCTTTAGTGGTTGCTACCCAGTACCAAATTACTAATATTCGTTTAAAATATCACTATTACATAGAGTGATTCGCTACCGCTTTTACTTTTAAGTTAACCACTAAAAAATAATGTTTATGAGAAAGCAATTACTATCACATTAACCTGTTACCAAAAATAGGTTGATTAAATTATCAATCCTTCACTTGTAACAGGTGACAAATAGAACCAGTTACTCAAATCACTTATTGCCGGAACATGTTATTTCTTAAGTGGTTGCTACCCAGTACCAAATTACTAATATCCGTTTAAAATATCACTATTACACAGAGTGATTTGCTACCGCTTTTACTTTTAAGTTAACCACTAAAAAATAATGTTTATGAGAAAGCAATTGCTACCACCCTAACCTGTTGCCAAAAATAAGTTGATTAAATTATCAATCCTCCACTTGTAACAGGTGATAAGTAGGACCAGTTACTCAAATCATTTATTGCCGGAAAATGTTATTTCTTTAGTGGTTGTTACCCCGTAACAGATTACCAATATTCATCTGTTGACGTCAAATATCACTGTTACACAAAGTGATTCTCTAGCTCTGTGGAAAACTTTCCCAGACAACCACATTTAAATTTCCCACAATTATTTTTAGTAACTTCAAACGTTAAATCGTGAAATTACTAACAATTTTGCATTACATTAATAGTTATTTTAATACCTTTATCTTGAAGTTACTGAAAATTGTCGGAAATTTAAAGTTGGTTGCCTGGGTTGACATCTGATAATTGACGCGATTCTAGAAAAAAAAATTATAGAATTCTTATTATCTTGAGTAAGATTAATATATCCACATTTTCTTAATAATTATAATTCGAGGTTTTTAATAAACCTTCTTCTGTTACATTTAAGTATACTAATTTGTAAAACTATTATATTAACATAACTTGAAAAAAAAAGAAAAAAATGTTGATAAAATCAATACGCCTTGTTTTTATTTTGACCCCTAATTTTCTTTTTGTGTTAAGGATTGCTCCGTAAAATTGTATCAATCTTAATATTTTTTCTTTAAATATGGAAAACATCAGAATTTAGTAAAGATTCCCAAATATATTGTTTTTGGTTATGCAATTAACCCTAATAGCCAAATTTAAATTTCCCGCCACTATTTTTAGTGACTTCAACGTAAACACATTAAAATAACTATTAATGTAGTACAAAATGGTGGGTATTTTATGTTTCAAAGTTGAAGTTATTAAGAATAATTGCGGGCAATTTAAATTTGGCTATGTAGGAAATTTAGTGAAAGATCGTGTGTCTGCTTTATCGTTAAATAAATTTTGTATACAAAATATACATATTAAATGTTAAATGTAGGAGATTTTTCTCTATCGCTTCTCATTTAACCGTGCTTGTAAAAATGACAAATCAATTTCACATCATTTTTATTATGTGTGCATTTACAAAAAAATATAGAATATATTCATCCATCCACGCACATTATTACAATAGAAATTACACTTAAATTATATAAATTAATATTTCGTCTATGTTTTCATATTTATGTATAATATATTTAATTGTTTAAAATTATTTACTTTTCGAATGTCGACTTCTAATTAAATATATGTATATAAAAACAAAAAAATCTGCGAGATACAGGGCGACCAAAAGATCAGTTGCACATCGTTAAAACACCAACGTGTTATTTTTAAACCATTAATTTAAAATGTATATACAGGAGGGTGTGTCAAATCATACTCATGTTTTTTTTTTGAAATAATCACAATTGTTTAAAAAATATATGTATATTAATAAAAAAAAAACTAGCACATCTGATCCACCCTGTGTAGAAAATTCGAAAAAAAAAAAATTAAAATAATAAAATAATGCCGAAATCATAAAAGAATGAGGATTTAGTATTGTTACATACCTTAGAAATATACACCGAGGAAATATACATTTATGTACTTTAATTTTAATTAATATATAGTTTATTTATATTTATATATATGTACTATATAATACACAGAAAGAAAAATAATATATTTAACGCAAATATTTATCATCATTATTTTATATTAAAAAGACCTTATTTTTCTGGGCTCTCATTCTATAGAGCCAAATAAAATATAATTATCAATATATTTACAGGTATTTACACAGTCGTTACAAGCTAAATTCGCTACACACTATTTCCGGGTTTACACAAATTAGTTGCCTATAAAAATTGTTTTTTTATCTTCTGTTTTTTCCCTACATCATTTAGACAAACTGTACACGGTGATAAAATTTTTTTTATATATATCGTAGCCTTATCTTAATCTTGTGGTATAATGTAATAAATTTCGTTTAAATAATTAATAAAAATTAATATAAAAAGGAATAATTAATTGATATAAGAAAAATGAAATAAGACAAAAAAGATATTTGGAATTGCAGTTAAATGATATTCATTTTAAATGCTTTCCATGAAAATACAAAAACAAAAAATCGCTTCCACACGATTAATATATTTTTATATGTACCCCCAAAAATTAAAGAAAAAATGCATTTAAAACGAAAATCAGGAACAGAAATAAATAAATTATTACATTTTGTATAATAAATTACGAGTTTTCAGATAATTTTTTGGTGAAGTAGTTATTTTGACTAGCGTTGTCGTCACGTGTGGAAAATATCTAAAACTGCGCTAGTCACAGTGCTGCCACTTCCACTGAATTTTCCATAGTTCTATGGTATCTCCGATTCCGAAATCTGCAAAATTTCGAAACATATTTCGATTAGGATATTTTTATTACGCAATATAAATATGAAACAGAATTTTTATGCAGTGCCATTGTCCTCTACTGTTAATTTATGTAATAACATAATTATTTCCGCGTTTATATCTTGTAATATTGTGCATTGACATTTGTAATCGCCAATGAAAAATTAATTAATTTTATCGGCTGCATTTAAAAAACGAAAAATAGATATCCTGACGATCGATGGTCTATGTAACTTAAAATTAATTATAACAACTTATAAAGCCGCAAAAAAAAAAAAAACTCAAATTGAATATTGGAAACAGATAAGTACATTTTGTATTTCGTGGAAGTAGGTATTAGAATATATTTTTGCTGTAATCAAACTTAAGAAACATAATGACAGTTTGATTAACATTCTATTACTAATACTGATGAGGTTTGCTATAATTTCAAAATTCTACAAGACTTAATAAAGAATGTAAAAAAAAAAATAGTAAAATATCTAATGATTTTGAAGACATAAGTCTTTAAAAAAGATTGATTTTAATATATAAGTGTATGTAACACTGCGTAGGCTTTCACGGCCGGTGTAACTATAACTAACAGCTTCTTGCGGGTTTCGCCGTGTGTCAAAACTTTCGCTCGACGTTTCGCTGTTCATACTGACAGCTTCTTCAGGATAACTGAACAGTTCAGTTCAGTGACAGCTGTCAGTATGAACAACGAAACGTCGAGCGAAAGTTTTGACACACGGCGAAACCCGCAAGAAGCTGTTAGTTATATAAGTGTATGTTTTTGTTATTGTTTTTAAGATATTCGGAAATTGTTTTTTTTATATATATATTTCGAGCTAATGTAATTCTTTAGTTGTTTGATTTTAACTTACTCATTTTGTTAAATATCTTTTCTCGTTTCTGTATTGTTTCGTATTTTCAAAATAAATATTTTTAATGTATTGAATCAGTCTTTTTAGGATAGTTTTTTTTTTTCAATTATCGCTGTTTGATTTTTAATGTTGGTAATGAGTAACAGCTGATCCATTTTTAAATCCAATTTATCATAAACCATTCAATAATTGACTATTAGAAACAAAAAATATGAGTTGGTGTGTTAAAGTGAAAGGCATTTAATGCGTTTTCAAAGGAGTTTACAAAAGATGTGATGATTGCCGATTATTAGCTGAGATCATTGGTCTCTTTATACTTTATATTATTGCAAAAAAAAAAGGAAATAATATCGGTTGATAATCGGATTAATCTCGGAACCCCCTTTTCGTAAACTTTTAACACGTGGTTAATACATATAATAGACTTTATTTAAACTGGCAAGGCATTTACGGAATTCTACGGTAATTTTTGACAGAGCTTACAGAATTTACAGTTTTGCAACGAGGTGGCAGCACTTGTTAGTCAAAACAGAAACTTAAAAAAGTTCAAGAAGAAAGAAAAAAAATTAGACAATCTTTTGTGAGTTAATCCCCACTTTGCTAATAATAAATTGTTGACTGGTTTATCTGCAGTTTATATTTAATACATTTGAACACAACTCTACTAAAAACTCTGCTGTATGGAATTGATATTTATATATATATACAGTACAATCCCGATTAACCGAATCGTGATTATCTGAAATCCGGTTTATCCGAAACAAACTATTTAAAAACAAAAATCCCGATTAACCGAAAAAATTCGCATTATACGAAACGCGTCTGGGATTCACATATACTGCTAGGTGGTTCCCCTCGGGGTTACAAACACCTGGTTACAAACGTAGCAAAGAACGTATCACTGTTCTTGCATGCGCTAATGCTTCTGGGAGACACAAACTTCCATTATTATGTATCGGTAAGTCAGCAAAACCACGAGCCTTCAAGGATATTCGTCCCAATGCTTTACCTGTTTTGTATAAAAATCAAAAAAGAGACTGGATGAATGCAAATCTATTCAAAAATTGGTTTTTTGAAGATTTCGTACCAAAAGTAGAGTCTTCTTTAAAAGAGCACGGATACCCCAGAAAATGTGACAATGCTCCCACTCACCCAAGTGCGGAGCAAACTTCAAAGTGGGGAAATAAAAGCAATGCTTTTGCCTCCTGCTGTAACTTCTCTCATTTAGCCCATGGACCAGGGTGTGCTGGAAAATTTAAAACGAAATTACAGGCGTTTGCTATTGGAGCATATTTTGGAAGAAGTAGATGAGGGTGCCAATCTCATTGAATGTCTAAAGAAGTTAAACTTGAAAAATGTTGTATATTGGATAGCTTCAGCTTGGAATCAAGTAAAAGGTAGAACCCTGGAAAAATCTTGGGTCAAAATTGATTCAACACGAGAAGGGACGTATCACAGAAGCAGAGTCCGACCATGAAGAAAATTTACAGCAAATTCTCACGAAAATACCAGGATGTGAAAATGTTACGGAAACAGAAGTTAATGAATGGTTAAACAGTGATAATGTAGAAGATGAAATGACTGACCAGGAATTAATTGAAAGTGTTTTGCAAAAATGCTAATGAAATAAGCGGTGATGACGATGAGGAAGTAGAATGCACTGACAATATTCCAGTAAAAATGTCACTGTGCGTTAACTTATGTAGAACAACAAGAAAATGCAACTGCCGCGGATGTTCTTTTAATAAAACGTTGGAGAGACATTGCGGGCCAAAAATAGAAGTAGTGTTAAACGAGTGCAGTTAAAAATTACCTCATTTTTAAACAGTAAAGTGTAGAATGGGATATACAGTCGCGAGCAAATGTTATAGGCACCTTTGACAAAACTAATGGGTTTCATGTTTCTTGCATTTTTTTTGTGGCAGTTATTTCAACGTCTTTATAGATGCTTTTTGTAAATGTATTATTTTTTTAAATATATTTTCAAGTCTTCGAGATGTCACTTTCCCCCTCCCATCTAAAAAGTATTATAGCTGTACTAAAAACACTCTAATATGCAATAAATTAATAAGATCCCTTAAAATACTACATATTTATAATGTATTACCTACAAGTTTTTATTTTCTCATTTCTTACTGTGATATTCGCCCAAAATTTAGGGTGCCTATAACATTTGCTCGCGACTGTATGTTTTATATTTTACGTTGCATTTAACATGTCTTTTATGAATGTACATATGTACATATTAAGGCATTTATGTACATACTATGTTAAAAAAAATTAAGTAATAAAAATTAAACATATTATTTGTTGATGTTATTTTTAAATTAATACATAAATTCAAGTAAAATATTTCATAAATGTTTTTTAAGTCGATCTAATGATATATACGCACCCTAAACTCCTATTTTCCAAAAAAAAAAATCGGATTAACCAAAATTTCGATTATCCGAAATCACTTTGGTCCACATTATTTCGGATAATCGAGATTGTACTGTATTTATAAATATATAATCTTTATGCCTGAAAGTATAATACAGATCACCAAAAAATTATCCAACGAATGCATGCTATACATAATCATTTCCTCGAAGGTGCTACCATTCGAACACTTACGACAGATTTCGAATAACAGAAAAAGCATTGTATAGAAGATACAAATAAAGTTGAATCTAACAAATCACAATTCTCATCGGTGTACGAAAAGCCCCCCCCCCCCCCCCAGCGGATACACATAAAAATAACTCCTGCTTTTTCCTTCCTTCCACGCCCAATACTAAATAAAAATCACAGGAATTTTATCCGTTCCCAAAAGCCGATTCTGCGTAAGTGTCAGATTAACTTGCTCCGACTCTTCCGGCTTCCACGATCACTCCGGCTGTGATTCCATTTTAATCGATATTCGAGTCACCACCGTACATTAGCTATGTGTCCAGATCGTCCTCCCTCTGACTGGAAAAGTACGAGACCAATCCACCGAACTCCCCACTATTCTCCTCATCATAACCCTTCCCCAGGTCTTGCGGGGAATTGGTCTCGGAAAATTGATCCGAATAATGATAACCGGTAGGTGGTAATGCGTCTTCCGTTCCGATATTACCCGGCATGTATCCGCATAATAATTCGGAGAGATACCAGCCGGATGATAAGGAGGCAAGTTGTTACGTAATGGTGAGGATTGTTGTTGTTGTTGTTGCTGCTGCGGTAAATGCTGTTGAGGTGATAACAGATTCTGCGATTGCTGCTGTTGTTGTTGTTGTGGTTGTTGCGGCTGCTGCCTTATCGGTGAACTGGACATCGGAGGTGTGGTATTGACGTTGGTGAACCTCATCGGGGGCCTGTTATAGGGTGGGGGCGGTGGAGTTGGGTCGCTTTTGTTACTGAGAGGGGAATCTGAGGATGGCGGGATGGAAACCGGCGAATCTGGGTTGTTTATAGTAGCGGGTGGTACGTTGATGGGACCGCCGCCAGATGGCGATGGGTCTAAAGGATGGTGGGAGTGATAGACGTTGGGAATTGTCGGCGCCGGTGTCCGGACGCGCACTGGTGGCGCTGGACTCGATCTGTGATACGGGTTTACGTTAGGCGGAGGTTGCCGGTAACTCGTTGATGATAATCCTCTGGGTTGGGGGGTGCCTGAAATTGTTAAATTCAAATCTGTAAAAAATGTAAACCATTTTGAATAAAAGATATATATATTTTATGGAAAACTTTCATCTATAGGGATTATTTTTTCAAAGTGCTTCCGTTGGAGAAATGATATCCAACAAGGATCTATTGAATTGCCAATTTTTTATATATTTTACAAGGCATTATACAACTCATTTCTTCTCTAGTGTCAAAACAATCACTGCGATATTGGCAAAACTGATCATTCTTCAACGATAAACTAAACAAAAAGTGAATAAGTGATACATATTGCTGTGGTCTGGCACCCCAGGGTTCGTAAACTCAGTGATATTTTATTTATTGAGATTAATCTTTATCAATGTGTCGGGCAAATTTTCTCAGAAATTCATATTTTATTTTTGTATAAGATTTTGTTAATTGAATTGATCTTATTTATTCTTTTAATTGTTCAGTTGTTTAAATTGATTTCATTCAATTGTACATATTGCGTTCACCAGTTTTGTTTATGTTGTTCAAATGTAGTTGTTTTCTACGATCATTGTGCGTTAGGTGCAGCGCACGCAGCTGTTTTATTTTATATATATGCGACTGGTTTACCTTGAAAGGCAGTTTCTCGATTGACGAGCGAGTAAGTACTTGTATTTTTAATTTCGTTGCTGCCATTTTGTCCTTACATTTTGATTTTAGTTTTGAATTCGTGTTTTTTTAATTTTTCTCGTCCATCTAGGAACTCATTCAATAATAATTGGCATTATATTATTGTGTGCACAATTTAGATGTAAGATCTTTTATTATATTTGTTCTGGAAGGTATTTTAAGTTTAAAGAGTTTAATTTTTTTCCGTTTTCTAGTTTGCTGATTTGTATTTTATAGTTAATCACCACGGTTTGGGTGATTAGGTGAAAAGCATTGTGCTTGTATTTAAATTTCAATTTTGTAAATTTTACTTGTATTGTCCACGTTTAAAGTAATTTAGTTCGTTTAATTTTGATACCACGTGGATTTTTTGTTCTAGAACAAATTTGTCTTTTGCTTTGTTAAAGGATTTGCATTGTCCTTTTGTAATTGTAGATTCATGCAGTTTTTGTTTTCGTCCAGGACCTTCAGTCCAAGGTTAAATTTTACTGCAATTTGTAATTAAATGTTTTTTTCTTTTTTTTTTTATAATAAAATCATTGATTGTCAAACGTCATTCAAAAATTTCTGTTCTTTTATTTTTGAATCAACGATTTCAATTTTTGAAGTAATTTAAGAAAGTCAAATTTTTCTTTCACCCACATTTTACTTTTCATGATAGGTTTAATTGTGAGAGTAACCCTGAGTTTAATTGTTCTTTTGCGCCGTTTAATTTTATCCGCTGAGCTAGTTGATTTAATTTTTCATTGTTTTAAATTCATTTTGCATTTATGCTGGTACCATCAGTACACAGCAATATGTATCACCATAATCCTAATAAAATTAACTTTCCTTTGAGGTACCACACGATGGATCGTTCCATTTAAAATTTGTGAGGGGGGATTCGTGGAGCGCAATTGTAAACGCCAAAAAATGTAATTCATATGTCAAACTGTTTCCCCCTTGAATTTAAAGTACACGTGCTTTTGAAAATTTTTAAATTCCTTTTAGTTTCTGAAATATTTGAGGTGGCTCGTTTTAAAAAAAAAAATACCCGTATATGCATCCAAACGTCTACACGCCTTTTTTAAGGTTCGTGTTTAATTACACATCTAATATAGCTTGATATGGACAGATTACGGTGTGCGTAATAATGAAATGTTATTGTTTAAAATAATTTATTCTGTAAATGTGCATTCTGAAATAATTGATGGATTACGTGTAAAAAATCCCAAGTATAAACTGTAAATTTACATATACTGCACATTAAATATATAAATAAATTAAAATATAAAGTTTTACTTATATATTTACATAAAATAAGTTTTTTTAGTGCACAAACGAAATCTTATTTTATGTTCCATGTTTGTTTTTTTTTTGCGCCTGCATTAGTCGATTGCCGATTAAGGGGTGTCGACTAGTGCGAGAGGTCGCGGGTTCGAGCCTCACTCTAGTCAATTACGATAACCGGTTTTTTTTTTGAGGCCATCATAACGAATAACAGTGAAATTTTGTCCTGTGGGGATGCCTAATAGCCATTTCTTCCAGAAGTAAATGTATCGCTAGGGCTACTATTATCTTAGTTACAATAGAAGAAGGTTTACGTTCGGTAATATAGATTACTGCAAATAACATAACCCAATTTTATCTGTTCAATGATTAATGACATGTTCGGCAACACCTGATCTCATTGGCCACGCAAAATTGAATGAATTATAATAATCGAGGGGTTTCAGGGAAAAATCACAAATGTCAAATAACCATGTTTTTCAGGAACTAAGAAAGACCTGATCACTGTGGTGGAATTTTTACTCGCTGTTACAATGAGAAATCGAAGTGTTGCGTAAACTTTCACATCTGGAATCTACAGTATAAAGTTTTTCCGAGCTGTTGAGCCGTGGTCCTGTGAAATTACTTCCGCACGTTCCGCTGAAGATGTTTACCGCAGTTGTAAACGAAACGTACGGAAGTAGTTCCACAGGACCACGGCTCAACAGCCCGGATTAACTTTTTACAATGAAAAATGTTGGTATTCTGGGAAAATGATGAGTTAAACATAAAGCGTCGCTACACTATTCAATTTCGAACAAAAGTGACATCTGTTGTTTTTTTCGGGAAATCACTCAATCGTGTTTTCCAGTTCAGCTAACCTGAAATATATTTTGAACCACCCCAAACAAACGCTTCGGAAGAACTTACCGTGCATATACTGCTGTGGCGATTGCGACATTGGAGGCAACTGTTGTTGATTATGATTACCAGGTGGACCCAAACTATTACCCACCGGGATTTGCGCATTCGCCACTACCTGCGCGGGATTCTCGGCGTGCTGTGGCGGCTGATCGGCATAATAATTATGTCCCACACCCATCGGCGAGTAACTCCCTTGTCCCCGGTTGCGCCTGCAACATTCGCGTGATGACGGAGGGCGTAGGCTGAGTCTGTGAAAAAGGTTGCGGGGGCGCTGCCACCGCTAATTTAGCTCCGTGCAACGCAGCGGCGTTCGCCAAGGACATGTCCTCGCCTATACTTGCCACCGTATCCACCGTCGTTGGAATGTGAGTCGTTTCGGCATCCGACGCGACGGCAGAGGGCGTTGTCGTCGCCGGCGTGCTAGTAGGTGCTACAGAGCCGGCAGCGGCTGCGGCTGCAGCCGCTTCTTTCTCCAAAGTCTTTTTACCCTTACCCCGACCTCTGCGTTTCTTCGGGGAGGCGTCGACCGGTGGGGGAATCTCACTGAAGATCGGGATTGTGATTCCGGGCGGTTCGGATAGTTCCGGATTACTTTGCATATCCGGGCCCACTTGCAAAGCGCCGATTTGTACTACGTTGCTACTAGGAGAGGTGTCGCCTTGTTGTTTATTCTTCTTCCCGCGCTTTTTAGGGGATTTCTCCGCGGGAACGGTAGCGCTAGCCAACGCCATCTCCTTCTTCTTAGCCTCCCTCTCGCGGCGCTTCTTCTCCTTCTCCAACTGCATCGCCATTAATTGCAACTGTTTATTGGCGTATTCCTCCTCCTCCATCAATTTCTCCATCTCCTCCTCGTCCATTTCCTCCAGATTCTTATTGATCTCCTCTATGGGGTTTAAACCGTCGTCTTCGTCGTTATCCAAATCATCCGGGAGATCGTCTATGGAGGAATTGAGATTATCTATGTCGAAATTTCTTGCTCGGTTATCGTATCAATTTCTGCGGGTTTTTCAGCTTCGGCGGGATGATTTTGCGGGGGAATTGGCGCGGGATCAGGTTCCTTCAATTCCTCGGGATTCGGAGGTGGGTTTTCGTCATCCTTCTTCTGAGATTCAATTTTTTTATCTTCGCCGCTTTCCTCCTTCTCGAAATCTTCATCGTCCTGCTCCTCTTGCTCTTCCTCGTTCGCCACGTAATCGTCGTCGCTTTCAATGCGCGGCGGCGCCCTCCTCTTCACCTCGTCCTCGCTATCCGAGGCTAGGACGTCGGCATAGTTGATCTTCTTCCCCCTGGTGCGTCTACCTCCGATTTCTTCCTCTTCGTCGTCGTCATCGTTCAGTCCGCCGTATTTTATCCGCCTCTTCTTCTTCTTCGACCGATCCTCCTCGGAATCGTCGAAATGTTTCTTACTCTTCTTCGAGCGCTTTTTCTTCGATCCGGACGCCCGTTTGGATTTCCGTCGACTGGAGCGACCCCACGATCTGTCGCTCTCCTCCGATTCCGACTCGTCCCAGATCGACCTGGATTTCTTCTTACGCGGCAATTCGTCGTCATCGCTATCATCGTTGATGAAATCCTTATCGTACCGTGAAGTCCTAGCCCGGGTCGATCTGCGCACCGGCATACCTTTGCGGCGTCGCCCGTAAGCTTCACTGCTGTCACTCCCGAGATCCTCCTCGAAATCGTCTTCGTCCTCCTCTTCGGAACTCGACCCCTTAAAATCCTCATCCGAATCCGGGTCATCGCCGCTGCTCACGTCTAAACTGTTGAGTTTCCTCTGCTTCTTACGGCCGATGAGTTTTTTCGCAGGTTTGACTATTTTCTCTTCTTCCTCGGAATCGTGATCGTGAGAGGGGGGCACCACCGCCGGTGGGAGTTCCTTGCTTTCTTGCGGCACCACGGGCGGGAGTTCTTCCGGTTCCTTTTCCTGTTTATTATTTTCCATCTCCTCCTTTTCAGCGTTGACTATCGTGGAAATATCCTTCCCCCTCCCCTGGTTACCGGCTCCCTTTACCGCTTCCATCTCGTCTTGTATGGCGGAATTGATCAGATCGTCGTAATCGTTGAATCGATAACTGTGCGCTTGCCTCCTCTGCCGCAGTTGGTAAATCGGTTCATCGCTGTCTGAGCTCGAGCTGCTTTCCGAAGAGGATTCAGATTGTATCGACGCGGATTCCCCTTCATCGTCTTCGCTATTTTCCTCCTTCTTCTTGCGTTTCTCCTCGCCGTCCTTGACGGGCAGGACATTCGCCAGACTTATCCCGACGTAGGCTAACCTCTCCTTCCGCCGCACTTCGATCTCGCGTTTCGCCATCTTCTTATCGTACTCCACCAGTTTCGTCTCTAACTGCTTCACCAGACTGTTATGCTGGCAAGGCGGACAAAACCAATCACCTTCCGGTATGATGAAAAGCGCCGGACGTAAACAAGAGCAATGCCAGCCGTTATCGCAACCGTCGCACAAGAGAATCCACTCGGGGTGGTCGGATTTTCCGCATTTTTGGCAAGCGTGCTCATCGGTATCCTCCTCAATGTCTTCATCCTCTTTCCTAGCGGTCCTGGCGCGCTTTAAAGGCAATGCGGCGCCTTCCCCATCTTCGATATCGCTCTCAGGCGAGAATTCGTGGTCGGATTTAAAGAGGGGGCTCTCGGCTTCGCTGTATTCCACTATTCTCTTCTTCCTCCTCCTCGACGTCATCGTTCGAAGACGAGGAATCGCTACTCGAACGCCACGGATTGGATTCGTCGAAGATTTTCCTCGGGTCTCTGTCTTTACGCCTGCGCTTCCGTTTCGTCTTCTTTTCTTCGACTTCCGGGACGTCGACGGTTGTTACTTCCTCTTCTTCGGTGGGGGGTTTCGGTCTTTTCCGCTTCTCCGCTTTGTAGTCCTTATCGATATTCTTCTTCCCTTTCCTCTTTTGTTCCTTGTTACTATCGACCGTATTGATTTCCTCCAGTTTTCTGCGCTCAGCTTCTTCTTTTATCTTCAATTGGGCGATCCTGCGTGATTGCCTCACGCTGCTGATCGTCGTATTCAGTTCCTCCAAAACTTCAGGCACGTCCAATCCGAGGAGGGTCTTTTTTCGTTGCGCGCGCGGTTTCTTAACCGGCGCGATTGGAGGTGTATCCGGCTTCTTCTTAAACACTTGTGGTTTCCTCTTCGCCGCCACCTCCTTCTTATCTTCGTCGCTGCTACTGACTTCCTGCTTCTTCTGCTCTTCGATGCTCCGACGAAGTTCCAAATCGACTTGTCTCTTACCCTTGGTCTTACGCCTTTTCCCACCGGACGGAAGCACGATTTCCGGCTCAGTTATACCCCTCTTACGCAGGGATCGCGTGATTATAGTCGACGGAGGAGACGGGGGATCCACGTCGAATTGCAGGGAGTTCAAGGTCATCGCCGGTTTAACCGCGCTTACCGAGTTCAAGGGCTCAGGTACTGCCAGCGGGTCGTCCTCGATGATCACAACATCGCTGTTATCCCCACCACCGGACGATGCGACCGAAAGTGGTGATTCGATATGCTCCGGGGGATTCTCTTTCAGCTTCTGTATGTTAACGCAACTCAGGAAAGGGCCGTTATTCTTCTTTTTATCGTTATTATAGACGGGTTTGATGGTGATACCGCCTTTCAGCAAGATGGATTCGTCGCAATTCTTAACGGAAATCCTCCTACCGTCGCTCTCAGACGTTAAATCGATCGTTTCCAAATCGGGCGCTTCGGAAATCCGATTGTTCGACAATCTCAACCGCTTGGAATCGACTTCGGGTTGTATGATTTTCCTCTGACGACCACGCCCTCTCTTAGTCACCTCCACAGGGACGATTCGGGGAACCACCGGCGGTTTCTCGATGGAATCCGCGGGTCTCCGCCTGGTGCTGCGCCTCGTTGGCATTTCCGTCGCGTCTTCGCTTTTGATTATCTTCAAGAGGGGATCGTCGGAGTTGTTCATGACGTTCATGGTGTTATTAGTCTTCTCCTCTATAAGCACGGGCGGCGGTTTGATCTCTTTCCTGAGCACTAAATTCTTGTTCCTCGTCGCGTACGACTTTACCGACAGCATCTGATTGGGCCTTCGACCCCGTAGGAAGCGTAACGGTTGAGGTTTGGGCGCCTCAGCGATTTTATTCCTCGTTTTGTCTGGATTCTGCTCGACTTTAATCTGTTCCGGCATTTCGCATTTCGCCTGAACGCTAGTAATTTTGATGGCTTTGATCGCTTCTATTCCAGTGTCGTTAGCGTCATCATCGTTAATTATGATGATCGGAGTCGCCATTTCGTTATTTGCGGAATTTTCGTTTGAAGGCGAGGTATCACCGCAATCGATTTCTCGATTTCAATAGTTTTAGATTTTTTATCATCCACCAATTCGATAACGTCACCTTTATTATCGTTTCCTTTGTCACACCTACAAATTTCTCAACCACTTTACTTGTAATAGGGCTCAGCACCACAGAAACCTCTTTAATTATTCCACTCCCAATTGACTTATCATCACTTATCTCTATAGTTTCCACCTTATTTTCTTTATCTTTGATTATCGAAACATTTTCTACAATTTCTGCAGCGTTAACATCTTTTCCACATTTCTCTTCTTCTCTTCCTCCAGCGAAATGACTTTATCGTTTTCCTTAATTTCAACATTATCACCCGTAGCTTTAGGGGAAGTATCATTTTCTTTTATAGCGTCATCTTCAGGAATTTTTGCAACGTCTCCTAATTCGCGTGTTATTTCATTTGTGGAATTGGTGATGCAATCTGTTTTATCATCATTTCCTTCTTCATTAACATCGTTATCCGAATGTCCCATATCTGGGATTGAATCCCCGGTAGAATCTTCATCCATACATTCAATTCCTTTTGCTAGATCATCATCGACTTTATTCGACTCCTTCTCCACGATTGCATTTTGTTCATTATTACTGCTGGCTGTCGGTAAAATTTCTGGTAATTTCTCTAATTCGATTTGATTGATTTCATTGCTGCTAGATGGATCTTCTTTTTTAGCATCTGTGACGATATCATTGTCCGTTTCTTCGGGGCATTTATCATTAACATCTGCCATCGTTTCGTCTAATGCTTCGTTTGCAATATGGTTTGTACCCCTGCTTCTTCTTCTTCTTCTCGGCTTTCTTCATTCGATTTAGAACAGACATCCTTTTGGTTTTCCTCAAAAACCAATTTTACTTCTTCGCTAACTTCATTTGAAGATTTCGTTTCTACGTTTTTCCCACATTTCTCATTTTCTTCTTCCAGCGAAATGACTTTTTCCTCAATTTCCTCTACAATAGCATCATTAGTTCTTTCAATATCCGCAGGAGTTGTAATGTCACCATCTACTTGATCGTTAATATGATCCTTAACATCAACCAAAGGTGATTTAGCATCAGTGCTTGCAGATGGACTATTTTCAGTAATCTCGGTAAGACTGGATGCAGCTAAGTTTTCTTCTGTTGATATCGTCATCTCGGTTAAAGATTCATTCTTATTAATGCAGTCAGTTTCTGATGTAGTTTCTTCTGTGTGAGTATCGGCAATAAGTTGATGTTCTTTGTGCTCTTTGTGAGTTGATTCTTCTATTTCAGGATCTTTCGCCGATTTAGACTCTGATTTATCTTCATTTTTTAAACTTTCTTGATCTGTTACATCATTGGGGCGATTTCACTTTCACATACTTCAGATGTTGACTGATCTTTCGTCTCTTCGTCTTCTAAAGTGCCATTTTCACTTGATTCGATGGTTCGTAGAGCTTCATCTGGCTGGGACGAAGTGTCTAAGTTATTTGCTTCAATTTCAGGTGCATTTCCCTCATCCGTACGAGTCACTAACACTGCCGCGTCCTCGATATCCCCACCAACAACACTGTCCGTCACGTTTTCCGAAGTACCGACTTCACACGTCACATCACTCGCGTCCGTGACAGTCGCATCACATTCCCGTTCGTGTTCACTCGACGCGGAACTTTCCCCGGAAACACAATCTAACTCTTCTGCTAGTTTCTCCCGAGCTTCGATCCCGTTATTGTCTAAATTTTCGATATTATTATCTACATTTTCAGGAACTTTAGTGAGTTGCGGCGCATCGCCTCGGACAATCTCCCCTTCTTCAGTCTTCTCGGAACAGCATTTAACGTCTCCCAAGTGATTCTCGTCCGGCGATGCGCAGCCAGTTTTTAAGGTATCGACGGGCACGGTCGTAGCTCCGAAACTCAACGATGCCGTTTTCAGGGGCGAGGTGTTGGGAGAAAAGGAATTGCCGAAGAAGAAATTCTGTTTTATGGGGGAATTGAAGTTTTTGTCGTCGGAATTCGAAGAGTTGTCGTCGTCATTCTTATTATTGTCTAAGACATTCTCGGCACTGTTATTCAAATCCGGGGGTGGGGATTTTTCGAGCTTCTCACGGAGTTCGGGTTTTAACGGCGTTTTTTCCTTAGTGCGATCTTTCGGATCATTTCCCTCGGAATCAGTCTCAAATTTATTCCCCGTATCGCAATCTTCACCGCTACCTTCACCACGCACGATCATAACCGCTTCCTCTATCTCTTCTCCGACAATCGGACAAGTGTCATTGTCGGTTTGATTCGTGGATTGATTCGGGAAACCCGAACCTTCGCCCTGCACCAGCATCAACGGTTCTTCTATCTCCTCGTCCTCTAACTCTTCATCGTCCCCCTCCTCTTCGTCGTCAATGTCGCCGCTTGGATCGTTGAGATAGGATATGTAGTTCTTGTTTCCGAGAAGCGTAGGCCGATCGAAACGCGGGTGCTTCAGATTAGTCGGCGCCGAATAGATGTCCTCTTGCATCGACCGCTTGTAGCAGATCGCGTCGTAACTCGCGCTCTGTACGGCTTTACCGCAATGCGTCGGATTCGGATACATCAGGGTCTTATCCACGTGTTCGCCTCGGATGTATTTCCCTTTAATGCCGGCGAAATCCTTCTTCTGCGGTTGCGCCATCAGTTCGGTTATAGGTTTGATACGGAGACAGGGTGGCGCCTTGACGGAAAGATCCAAACCGGATTTCTCATCTTTCCTCTCTTCTGAGATGCCGGATAAGTCTTTCGAGCAGAGATTCAAAGCGTTTTCACCGGCGTCTTGGGGAATTTGCTTTACAACTTCTTTCTTTTCGCCTTCTTCGCTCGTTTCTTGAGTTGCCGTTTCTGCGACTTCCTCACTCGGTGTCTCAGCTTCTGGCACGTTCGTCGATTCGTCACCGTTCACCGGAGCAACTTCATTCTCCTCAGCCACGGTTTTGGGTGTTTCCTGTGTAACGTCAGCACTCTCTTCGACACCTGGTTTATCTAGACTTTCTGCGGCACTCTCTTCGACACAGGCTTATCTAGGCTTTCGTCCGGCAAATTAGCGTCCTCCGAGGCGTTTTCTTCGACAATGTTTCTGCTACTACTTTCCAAACTCTTAGCTTCGACTTCCATTTTCTCCGCTGGATCGCTTTCCTTTTTCTCATCTTTCGAATCCTGCCCGGTATCCAACGTTGGCTTTTCGACTTCCACGCTGTTGCTGTCTTCGTTGCTGACGGGTTCCGAGCTGCTCTTGGCTGTATCTCCGTTGGTTAATTGCGATATTAGAGAGACGAGGCCATCACGATCTCTAAAAAGCCATCAAAAGAAAAAAATAAGTACGCATAAATAATATATACAGTGAGGTCGTAAATGCCCCTCCCCCTCCTGATAACTTTTGAATGGTATGAGATAGAGCAATGAAACAAAAACCAAGTGAAATTAGAGATAATTTGTGATTTTTTGCCTATAGAGATACGCACATGGCTTCTGATGTAAAATAGAGGACAGCTATCTTTAAAATTTTAAATAGGAAGTAATTTCATTTAGAAGCTCATTTGGAAGATACTTCTATTACTTTTATGGCAATGCAAACAGTTTTACGATTTTCGAAATTTTTACCAACTTATCCAAGATTAATAATTGGAGTACTTACGTTACTTTTTCGATAGCCCTCGTATAAATATTGTGGTTTTATGTGAATTAGGAAACATATGGAATATTGCAATTGGTTTAATGCGAATCTACAGAATGACAATGTTTTAAATCTCACTTTTTTTCTGACGAAGCCTGGTTTATTTTAACAGGTAATATAAATTCTCAAAATATTAGGATTTGGTCCGCACAAAATCCTCATGTTATTCTGGAAACGGAATTGCATCCTGTAAAATGGGGATATGGGTTGCAATGTCCAGGAGACGTATAATAGGAGCGATATTCTTTGAGGATACAATAACAGCAACCAGATATAGACTTATATTACATGATTTTGTGGAACAATTATTTGATGATTAATTACAGCTAGGCTATTTTCAAAATGACAATGTTACTGCTCATACAGCAAGAGAAACAAGAGAGTATTTGCAGGATTTTTTTGATAACAGAGTTATTGGCTTTAAACGTTGGCCACCTAGATCACGCGATCTTACACCGTTTGACTTTTTTTTTTATTTGGTCATCTAAAAAATAAAATTTATCGGAACCGCTTACATTATAATATGGAACAATTGAAAGAACCAATAAGAAACGAAATAGAGAATATTACAAATGAGCAATTAATAAATGTTTCTGAAAAACATGAAGAAGAGGGTAGATGCTTGCATAAATAATCGTAGTTCTCACTTTGAACACAGCATGTAAGCAGTGCAGATATGTTAAAGAAACATATTCCCAATTTTTTTATTTATATTATATTTTTGCTGAAAAGCGTATGGCTATGAAAAGCATCCATTCATTATTGTCCATTCAGTACCTCGTATAAATTATAAATAAAGAATATCTGATATAAGTTAAGATATCACATAAATGTGTATTTTTACAATATACAGGGTGTATCAAATAAAAAAGTAAATTTTGCTTGGGTGTTCACTACACGACATATAAAGCACAAACCCACCGAAACCGGATTTCATCATTAAAGAATAAAAAAAGTAAAATTTAGAACCAAAAATTCTTTAGTCCGGGCCTGATGCAAGGAAACGTCATGTTAAACACCGGCTAAACGTGATATTATGTATAAATACATTGCACTCATTTAGTATTATTCTTAATGGTATGCCGTAAGTTCATTTAACGTCATTCTGAATAAATAAAGGCCCTTGTAAAAATAACAAAAACTGGGGCATTTTAAATTTCTTCTTTTTATAAAATAAACATTCCTTTTTTGTTAAGAGTATTCTACGTAAGTCTACAAAGTATTATTTTTAATATCCTGATAAGACGTTCGAGTTTCATCGGATATGCGATTTCAGTAGTTCCAAAAAAAACGTAAATATTTTTCTTTTGCTTTGTCGAATCGAGAGTTAGTTGTTAATAAACGGTACCACATGAATCTGAGTTATTTCTTTTGGATTTATTTAATTATATAACGCAAAATCAATTGAATCGAATTACACAGAAATAAATGTAGATACAGAAAAAAATTTGCAAACACGCCTTTTTACTATGATATCGCGCGAAAATAAATCTATACATTCCCGCGCTTTTGCCGATGCATCAAGCTTCGATTTTCTTTATATGAAATCATGGTGGTCCTGAAAAGGATCGTTTTTTCGAGACGGGAAGAATTTAAATAAAATGTTCGAAGTGGCTTGCACTCCAAGCGGCGATCCACACAAAACTAACAGCGGTAATGGCTGAATGATAGTGGTATGTGGGGGTATACTCGGGACAGCATTTAGGTTGGGCACAGGTGCGGCTCTAGCCCACGGCATTTATAAAATATTTTTTTTCTCGTTAATGCTTACAGATAGACTCCCTGTGCATTAACACTTTTTGATTGTATATGATTACAGCTGCTACATATTATTATATTTACCTCTATATCTGATACACCCTGTATAGTGTATAATTTAAACCTTCTATACCTTTAATTAAACCTGGTTGTATTTATTATCAGAAATATACTGTTTTGAAAAATGTTTATTACGTTATTTTTGCGCGGGAGTTAGTTGAATGACTCATAGATGCAATTTTGGCGCACTACACTTGTTGTCCAGGTTGACATTAGTGTATATTAAGTTGCATACCCACAATTAGACAAAAACCGCAACCACACGTTACTGTGTTTTATTAACTAACTTCCTTCGAAACAGTGGATGTAAATATTGATATAATCTTCGTGGAAAGTGGAAAGACATTCATATTCGGTATAAATTCACGGACGTATACGAAAAAAAAAATCCTGCACACATCCAATAAAAGTAATTATTATGAATACATACTCAAATCGACTTACTTAGCCACTAAAGTCCAAGTCTCATCGTCCGGATCCTCCTTATATACGCGTATCTGACAGCTCCCATCGCACTGATACCAGTACGACCTTCCCATCCTGTCCCTGCCTAGAGGTTGGGCCCTCAGCTCTCCGGCCGAAATCTTGTTGATCTCGTTCTTGAACTTCTGGTTGTAATCGAACTGCATCTCTAACAATTCCTACAACGACGTAACGGTTTTCTAATATAAACGTACCAATTATTTATAGGGAGGGGGGGCATAAGACTCACCTTCAAGACGCGCAGTTTGGAACTGATGCGCGCCTTCTTGTAGCCGAATCTCTCGATTTCCCAAGCGTCCTGGCTGCTGAACGTGTGACAGGTCTTGATCAGGGCCCGTTCCCACCTGCTGTTCGAGGAGACGGATCTACGCGCCCTTCGCATCAATTTCACGTGGAGTTCTATGAGCTCTTGGGATACTATAAAGTGTTCGTGTTCATTAAAAGGATGTTATTAAATCTAGATGATGTAAGAAATATCAATGATAATATAAATTTTATTAACTAACTAATTCTCCTGCAATTAAAGAGGAATACTTGGATTTTTCTTTTATTTGAAATTGGTATTTCTAATACATTGATAAGAGCATTAATTTGAATGTGTTTGTAATTATTATTATTATTTTTTTCAAGTTGTTGGCATTGGGTCAATAACTCAATCAAAAGATTTTTTTGCGAGCAACTATGCTTATGAGGTTATAACTACTAATAACAATTGCAATGGTATAGGTTTCTATAACTATCTTCGCTAAAATTAAGTCAAATAAAACTTTAAATAGATTAACTTCATATAATTAAAAAAAAAGGTTTATTATTTTAATGCAGTTAGTAATTAATCAAATACTGAACTTTCACGTAAATTACTTCATATTATGATCACCAAAATCTTGATAATATGTTATGTATATTCCCTTTTTTTTTGCAATTTGCATTAAAGCTTGTTTGGTTGCACATGTTTTATTTCCAATAATCAAATTAAATCAAATTAAAACAGTCTGGCGCCGATAATGCATCACAGACATAACCTCACTTCTGGCATAGTAAGTACCAGGGGGGCGCGTACAAAATACGATTTGTTTATATCAGCGTGACGTCACGATTTGTTGGGGGATACAATCTACTAGGCGGCGCCGAATGCTGGAATAAATCACGTGTTACCGCCATTGTTGTTTTTGTGTCATTTTGATTCTGACAGCGTATTGAGTATTATCGATTCGAGCGTTATAAAATAGGTTGTAGTTTGTATTTTTAGATTAGTGTGTTAGTTGTAGAGTTGCTGTAGTGTTTATTAATAGGTTGTATTTAGTTATTTCATATAGAACACCTGTGCATTCGACAGTGAAAGTTTTTTACGAAGCCTTCTTTCTGCAGCAAGTAAGTTAAAAAACCAAAACTTTTGTGATAAAAATGATTTACTGTATGATTGTTGCTTTAGACATGAGAGGCCATTCCTGTGCAGTAATGGGTTGCAGTGGACATCCTTCAGACATCGATTTCCTAATCCAGAAAGGTGTGGAACGCTTCAATAAATGGATTGAGCTTTCTGGTAATGAGAAATTGCGAAGTGTGGATCCCCACACATAATTTACCGAAATTATCGTATCTGCCATATCCATTTTGCTCAAGAAGACATATCGTCTAAAATGTTTTTATCGAAAACAGCTATTCCATCATTATTGCTACCAAGATTGCCACTGACAACAGGTGATTTATTTCCTCTGTTCTGTATGTAGTACGTGAAATCATATGTAGTTATGCAAAAGAATATACATTACTTTATAATTTATACATATATCTACGTTAAGATACTTTCTGTAAATATGTTTCAATAAAAATGTATGTGTAATTATAGAATGTGTGGTCTTTTTATTCGTATTATAACAATAAAATGTATTAAAGGAAGGCTGTGTTACCATTTTTGCGCAATTTTCAGCATATGAATTTCCATATGTTGAAAATTGCGCAAAAATGGTAACACAGTCTTCTTTTAATACTCTGAGGTGAATTTAAATAATTTTCAAGTAAGCGCGCTAAATGTCCGCTAAACGGGGATACAAACTGCTAGATGGCGCGAGCAGCACGGTTACACGAATTTCTTAATAGCGTATGTAACGTCATGCATAAACAAATAAATGCAAAATAACTATTCGTCTAAAAAAGACATGTCATCGAATTCTGTAACAATCCATAAAATTGTGATATTCGAAAAAATTCTTGATGTTATGTTTTGAGGTTAGAGAAAACATAAGACAAGAAGCAAACTTTGCTGTCAGCACCTTTGATATTTTGTCCCCAAAAAATGGCTTCTAACGGTGGTCCATTACTTCAGCATCAGATTCATCTCAGTCTTATCTCTTCATTGTCTGTATACACTTTCAAGTATTTGAAACCGGTCTTAAATCAAAATCGCTCTTTTAACAAAATTGGTATCTTGTTTCAGTGAATGTTATAAATATTTTATTATATTAAACAAAAAAATATTTATTTTTATCCAATAAACTAAATCAAACGCCAAGAAATCATTAATGAACACACAATTCCTTTCGTTATTTTTTGCTTATTAAACAAGAATAAAAGGCTTATTACAAAAAAAAAAAATGATTAATAAATACATTTGGTAACGCATTGAGAGAGACATCCATTTAAATACATTTTCAATTCATTTTTGTTTTAGGTGAATATTTGCTTAAGAATAATCTCAAACTGAATAATAATCGTCCTATAATTTCAGTAATAACATTTCACTTCTTTTCTTAATTTTTGTAATAAACACTCTTTTTAAAAAACCACTCACTATGAACATATAGGGATTTTTTAAGTTGGTCACATTGTGTCATGAAGTTATAGCTAAATTAAATGTCAACAAATAGTTATTTAAAACAGATACAAATCATTTTGAAATAAATTATCAAATGAAAAATTTAATTTTAAAACGTTGCCAGACATAGATGTAGTATAAAATAGAGTGTATTGTAATTTTTTATTTCTGCTTTTCATTGAACCTCGTATAATAGTTAATTTTCAAGAGGTTTCAAATGTAAGTTTGAAATTTGTATATGCTATTCTTTTTTAAAAATAAATTTACATCAGGATTTAATGTGTTTCATAAATTTTCATACCTTCGTAGCAAAACTACGTCCTATTGTTTGACCAGCCTAATTCAAAAACAATTTTCTTTTTGCGTTACTATAGTTTTGGTTGGGAGTGTCGAATATACTTATATTATAATACTGATTCACTTTTCTTTACAAAATACAACATTTAATGCAAAACGATGCTGATAATAATTATGTTCTTAGCCATTTAATGTGTCATGTTTATATTAGCGTCGAACCTAATTACTTATAATAACAACAACAAACATTTTTATTTACATTTTAACTTTTTTAAAGGATACAGGAAAGAAAAGATACGGCAAATTGCTAGGTAAAATAAGACGGCAAGATGATAGTTACGATAGAAAAAAAAACCAACAAAAATGTGAAATTAAAATGCTTCTACTATGGGATATTTACTCTTAAGTATAACAAAGGAATTTGACGCAATTTACAGGATACTCGTCGGAATGCAACAGAAATCACGAATTGCGTCTGAAAGGGGTAGAGATGCACCCTAGAATTATATCATCTCGACAATCGTCGCGAATTAAATAATTACTGTGTCGGGGAATGCCTATAGGTGACCGTCACTCAAGAATGATCGTAAAACTCGTAAACGGACATACCTTCCACGGTGTTCTCGAGCATCTCCTGCAGGTCGACGATGTCGATGTTCGTCAGGCCGCACGTCGCGCCGAATTTCTCCAGGAAACCGCATATCACGGCGAAATTCGGATCACTTTCACAAGAAGCTTCGTTTTCCGACGCCATTGTACCCGGTATGTTTGACAGTGGTTCGCAGGTAAACGCCAAAGGGGGTTGCAGCGGTCACGCGGCCACGTTAAACATCGTCCGTTCATGTTTTTACGCGTAAATATAAATCGGCGATGGCATAAATGTTACACTCCATCATATACGGCACGAAAATTAACAACAATTCACGCACAAACATCAACGCGAACATGACCGCATATTTGGTACTACTGGACTGTAGAGGGCGCGCGCGTTTCTATTTTGTTGTCAATTATAAATTGCGATAAATTAGAGTTTAATACACCGAAAACACAATATTATATCGTAATTTAACGTAACAGCACACTCTTTACCGATAAAATTCATTAAAAAGTTCCTATATTTATATACACGCATGCGCCTATTTAGTCCTAACGGTTCAATACGAACGCGCATGCAAAACGTCCCAAAGACGCAAATAACCCAACAATGGCCGATTTCCACCGTCAATGTTTGGTAATGATTTAATTCGAGCCAAATTTTCCTGTGCGTTTTTAGTGAAAGTGATATAAAATGCTGTTAAAATAGAAAGTCAAGAATCAAAGATCACCACTATTGAAGGATAATCGCCCGGAAAAAGGTAAGGTAGGGTTTTTTACACCATTATTTCGTGCTTGTTTAGTCAACATGGCTTTATAAACGTTACGTTTGTGGATACGGTGAATGCATTGATTTTTTTTTATTAGTCATTTTAATATGTTGTATTTGCACACGAGATTTTGACTGAAACTATGAAATCTGCGTAAACGTATATAGGTAATGTTTTAAAATATTTGAATAACTTTACAAGTGTAAAATAAATTTAGATAATGGAAGTTTTCTATGGTAGTCTTTATTCTGATGACCTGTTGGAAGATGGTTGGAAATTTTTAACACCACTGGGAGTTTTAGCTTTATTCATGTACCATTTCCGTAAGTGATTTGTGAAATTCTTCCTGTAATTACTAATGAAAATATAAATATGAAATGATCTCAAGAAGCGGTAAATAGATCGACTTGATTGACAATTGTGCAAACGCCATCTATGTTGTATAGAAGAAGTAACTGTTTTGTTATTATTGGATAATAATATTGTTTTTCGTAATAATTCGGAAAAAGAGGTGGGCGTGAGTATGAGGTAAAAATTATGGTATATTTAATAAAGTTATTTACACGCCCAAATAAAAGAATTATTGCATTTTTAGTTAATTCTTATTAAAAAAAAGACAAAAATTATAAAAGATCCAGTCTTTTTTGCGATAAAAATAAATATAGATTATAATAAATAGTTAGTACTTTAAAAAAGACTTGGTCCCTAATAATTTATTTGTAATTTTCGAGGTAATTTTAATGTTTTTTTTTTTAATTTGTTCTTATTTCTTATTTAATTTAAAAGATAGTACATCTTCTAAAGGTATTTATGTATTTATTTTTTTTTTTAATATAGTAGAAGCTTTCCGTCATTTTTGTGTATATAATGCTTTCAAAAAAATTGGCATACTTATTGGGAATGTGAATATTTGTTCATCACTATCGATTTTTGAAAATCAGGATTTAAAGTATGTTAATCATAATAGAGTGGAAGAAATAAAAAAAGGCATAAGTGAGGACAATAAATTTAATTGGAATCATTATCATTTATAGTATTCACAGTTGTGGTTACAGTATTAGTATGCAAGTTTATTTAATATCCAAACCAATCTCTCCAACTTTACTACTTTTGAATTTCGTTTCCAATATGTTGTACCAAGTACAGTCAATTTTCCAGACTAATTTAAATTCAATCCGCTTTATACAATTGTATGCATCCTTCCGATCTGCCATATTTTATCCATCGTTTCATAACAAACTTCTTTTTCTTTGAGAACATGTAGTAATATCTTCCACAACGATGCGTTTCAACCATAGAAAATATCTTTTTCTTTTTAAGAGCAAGTGTGTAATGTGATATTGCTTTGAAAAATGTATGTGAAAGAACCACTTCTGTAAATAATAGTCTATATACTCACTGTTTTTGTACATGTCATGAATTGTGTTTCTAGTAGGACATTAACATTTATTTCGGATGCATTTTCATTTTGGGTAGTGAATGTCATTCCTTGTTTGTGCATGGATATAATTTCATGGTCACTGTTTTTGTGCCTTTTTATGCATGTCATAAATTGTGTTTCCAATAACATATTGACAATGAGTAGAACAATCAATTTTTACAACATTTATTTCGTATGCATTTTTGTTTTGGGTTAGTGGATGTAATTCCTTGTTCACTCATGGATAACATTTTGCTTATGGTTGCAACATGAATGTTTAAAGCACTTGCTACTCTCTAAAAACGAAATACTGTTAAGAATATGTCATTGAAAATATGGATTTTATACATACTTCTCGCATCACGAAAGTTAACGGGAGTAATGGCCCGTTGTTCTCGCGTTCTGCGTCGAAATATACGATTAACGAAACTATTAACTTCTTCGATTGTTTACGCAATGGTTTACGCATGGTTTAGTTGTAATAACTACTTATTTTAAATAAATATATACCAAGTATAAACGCAAATTCCCACACATTACTAAAAATGTAAGACTATAACCCTTTGACAGTTGACAGCAATAAAGAAATTGGTGGGAATACATTGGAAAGACGTGACAAGCAGGCAATCTTAAAAACAGTAGGCACCAACATAACAACTTTAATAATTGAATATGAAAAAGTTATATGTTAGTTGGTTATTTTAATAATAATATGGTACTGCATGGCCCGAAATTGCAAATTTATTTTTAAATTGGGATGCTCTAAGCTAGCGTTTTTATAGAAAATAATGGCGAGTCCCTCGCCTCAGAGCAGCCCCATGCCACCGCCGCAGGCTCCGAGCCCGATGGGACCTCCATCTCAGAGTCCGGCGCCATCACCATCTCCACACAGTCCATACCAAGGTCCGCCGATGTCCGCTCACGTAAACGGTCCACCTCAACACAGCATGCCGCCAGGGCCCCCGACGGGTCACCCGGGCATGGGTGGAGTGCCACCGCCGCCCATGCCCGGTCCAGGCCACCACGGCGGACCTCCAGGTCCTCACATGCCGCCACAGTCGCATCCAGGTTTGCCACCGCACGGTCCTCAAAGCTCACGGCGGCATCCCACCTTCGACGCATTCCACTCCGACAGGGGGCCCGTCCCAATCCCACCCCGGCGGTCCACCGCAAGGTCATTCACCCCACCAAGGTCCGCCGCCGCCGCAAGGGCACATGCCACCGCAACATCCACGATGCAGGGACATCCGGGCATGCAAGGCGGCAATCCACCGCAGGGTCATCCGGGGATGCCCCACCAGCCTCATGGCGGCCCTCCGCCTAATCAAGGACATCCTGGCATGCAACCCGGTGGACCACCACATGGGCATGGAATGCAACAAGGGCAGTATCCTCCGCATGGGATGCATCCGCAGCAGGGGCAGGTAATTCGACTTATTAATATAATTAGAACTGAGCTAGTGACTATGTAATAGTAGCCAAAATCTCATAAGGTTTACACAGGGGCTCTGAAAGTACTTTTTATATCCTCCACTCCTACTTTTCGTCTTGACTGCGTCATGTGATTGGCTGATGAAGGTGTTGGCCCGAAGCCATTCGCATGGACCCCTGTGAACGAGAACAGCTGTTCCCGGAACAATATAAACAGTTATTTTTATAACAACTAACAATATAGCAGTTATACAGTTTAAGTAGCCCCTAGAACAGCTTAATCAGTTCCTGGAACAGCTTAAACAGCTCCTGGAATAGCAAGTGGAACAGCACCTGGAACTGTTTATATTACCAGTTCTTGAAACAGCTCAACAGTTCCAGAAGCAGGTTCAACAGTTTCTGGAACAGTTTGAACTGTTCCCGGAACAGTTTAAACACCTCTTGGTACAGCTTAAGTAGCTCTTAGAACAGCTTAATCAGTTCCTGGAACAGCTTAAACAGCTCTTGATGCAGCTTGAATTAGGACAGCTTAAACAGCTCCTGGAACAGCTTAAACAGCTCTTAATGCAGCTTGAACAGCTATTAGGACAGCTTAAACAGCTGTTGGAACAGCACCTGGAACTGTTTATATTATCAGTTCTCGAAACAGCTCAACAGTTCCAGAAATAGCTTCAACAGTTTCTGGAACAGCTTCAACTGTTCCCGGAACAACTTAAACAGCTCTTGATGCAGCTTAAGTAGCTCTTAGAACAGCTTAATCATTTCCTGGAACAGCTTAAACAGCTCTTGATGCAGTTGAACAGCTATTAGGACAGCTTAAAAAGCTCCTGGAATAGCAAGTGGAACAGCACCTGGAACTGTTTATGTTACCAGTTCTCGAAACAGCTCAACAGTTCCAGAAACAGTTTCAACAGTTTCTGGAACAGCTCGAACTGTTCCCGGAACAGCTTAAACAGCTCTTGGTACAGCTTAAGTAGCTCCTAGAACAGCTTAATCAGTTCCTGGAACAGCTTAAACAGCTCTTGATGCAGCTTGAGTAGCTAGTAGGACAGCTTAAACAGCTGTTGGAACAGCACCTGGAACTGTTTAAATTATCAGTTCTCGAAACCAGCTCAACAGTTCCAGAAATAGCTTCAACAGTTTCTGGAACAGCTTGAACTGTTCCCAGAACAGCTTAAACAGCTCTTGGTACAGCTTAAGTAGCTCCTAGAACAGCTTAATCAGTTCCTGGAACAGCTTCAACAGCTCTTGACAGCAGGTTGAACAGCTATTAGGACAGCTTAAACAGCTCCTGGAATAGCAAGTGGAACAGCACCTGGAACTGTTTATATTACCAGTTCTCGAAACAGCTCAACAGTTTCTGGAACAGCTTGAACTGTTCCCGGAACAGCTTAAACAGCTCCTGGAACAGCACCTGCAACTGTTTATATTGATCGGGGAACAGCTGTTCTCCTTCTCGGGATTCCATGCGGATATTCAAAATTCGCGCGCTTTGAAGCCCAGATCTTCATCAGCCAATCACGTGACGCAGTCAAGACGATAGGTAGGAGTGGAGGGAATACAAAGTACTTTCAGAGCCCTTGTGTAAATCTTATGGGATTTTGTCCCAGAACCGACCTAGCATATCTACTGAAGATAAACCAAGGCTTAAAAGTAATAACCTCTTGACAAATAATGATTACCATTGCACCTAAGTTGAAAGGACCTTTAGAAATTTCGAAATTAGGATAAATGAGCATTTATATGGCGTAAAACCCAATTCTACTACTGTAGATTCCATCTTCGGGTAAACATTTTAAAGAAAATTTAATAATAAAACTCCTGAGACTATAGTGGCACAAAATTTCTTGAATTTCCTTAATTTATTTTCCTTGTTCCTGATGTTTCGACGGAATTCTGTCTTTCTCAAAAGGTATTTTCTCTTCGCTACAATTCTATTTCTTATTTCATAGTACTTTTGTCTCCCACGTTATACAATTAAAACATATTTTTAATTGTGTCTCAACAAACACATGACGGAACACATACATTTAAAAAAAAATCGTTTTTAAAATGTATGTGTGTCCGTCATGTATTTGTTCTTAAAATCAAATTAATATATAGTGAAAAATATGTGACTCAATTAAAAATATGTTATGAGGAAAATGAATTAAGGAAATTAAAGAAATTTTGTGCCACTAATCTCATGAGTTTAGATTTAATAATAAAACCTATAATCCCAGTTTGGCAAGAGAACAAAAAAAAAAAATTAAAAGAATATAAACACAACTTTGACATAAATCACAATTTTACTGCCAAAAAGGGTACCTACCTCAATAATTTATATAATTGAGGCAACAGCTCACTAATACAGATCTTCCTTTAAATTCACAATTAATTTTCTATTTACTCTCAGGTATGGAAACCAAACAATGCAAAAATAGATAACGCGTCATTCTGAAAAATAATATACAGAGTGTTTTCTAAGAAAATATATTTTATTTGTTCGAAACTTGGAAATTAGTCATAATTTAGGCAGTAAATGCTAATATTTCAAAAACTATTAAAAACTAAAGAATAGGTATACCAAACCCTAATATCAATCGTTGTAGAATGTTACACTGTATTCAATGTTGTAGTAAAAAATACCATGTTTCATTTGAAAGAAAAAAAATTCTTAGCTTAAACATATCCATATTGGAGGCACGTTTTCGAACACCCTGTATGTGATTTGGTCATTATTGCCATAACACTTTCTACCTCGTCTTTGTATTTACATCGGCTTTAGTAGAACCACTAATATCTGCTATCTCAAGAACTATTTAATTTTATTCGAGAGAGTGTATATGCCAAAAATTCAACGAAAATGAAAATATCTCAAAAACGGTCGAGTTTAAGGATAGGAAATCTTGATATAAATAAACTAATTGCAAATGACTCGGCAAACTGATTAGATCGATAAAAATTATATCCGTTCCATTTAAAATAAGAAAGTTGATATCAACACCCTGTATACTGAAAGTGCTACGAAGTTGAAAATATTTTCCTTAAGTAGACAACAAAGTTGCAGGTTTCAAAATCGGATTCCTACTAGAAGTTCCAAAAAATCTAGTGTCCCAGTTCGATGGGACACCCTGTATACAAAAAAAATGTGAAGAAAATATTTATTTCAAAAATAAATTTGGACAATTTTTTGGCTCTGCATTCATAATGTCCCATTACAGAAAATGTCTTAGCTTTTTTAGTTTTTAGAGTAGATATCAATATTATTGTGATGTTAATGATGAATAATTGAAATGAATTACCTTTTACTACAAAATCATGGATATCATCCATCCCGATTAAGAATGATTGTATTCGTGTTAAATATGTGTTTATTTCGTGCTTACATCTAAATTACAATATTGAGTGTGCGTGACAGGATATCGCTGTGACAATATTAATTAGTTTTGAGATAATCGTTCTCGATCGGCTCTTCTTTCGATCTCGACATACTGTTCGGCAAGCTTCTTATTGGCTGCGGCTAGGAAGTTCGGGTTCATCAAATCGAATTCTTCCCCTAATCGCTCCTCTAAAGGAATCAATTTTTAATTTGGAATTAGAAAATCATTAAATTTTGTTTAATTTTACCACTACTATCGCAGACATAACCTCCAGCTTCTCGGACTATAACGACACCGGCTGCAGCATCCCACGGCTTCAATCCGTCACATTGATAAGCATCTGTGCATCCGCAGGCGACATAACACAATCCCAATGAAGCACAACCGAATGATCTGATTCTATAAAAGACAAATTGGCATTAAAAATCTCCGACACATATCTTGTAATTACCCACCCTTCCATTATGCTGATCAAATGATGCAAACGGTGCATATATAACGGCTTCCACTTCTCCGACCTAGCTAAACTCAATTCGTAATTCAAGTTCGACTTTTCGATTTCTATAAATCGGTTAATTTAACATAAATCGGCTACGTTCTCCAAACTCTACCTGTTACGTCATTCGTATGGATCCGTATACCGTTTTTGTATGCCCCTTCGCCTTTGATGGCCGTGAAGGTCTCGTTCAAGAACGGATTGTGCACGATACCTGCTACTAACTCTTTGTCGATCGCAAGACCGACTGAGATTCCAAAGATTGGCATTTTCCTAACGTAGTTGGCAGTCCCATCGATGGGATCTATTATCCAAGTTGGATCGTTAGTGAGCTCTGGTATTACTCCTGTTGATGCAGATTCTTCTTCTCCTATAAACCTATATATTCATAAATATTAGTATATACAGCACTGTGCAAAATAATAGCAGTACTATATTTTTACATCCACTTTCTTTAACAGTCTTCGATATTACCAGTCAATTCCCTAAGGTATATCGAGGTTATAAAATCGAATTTAAACTAATACTGAAAAACCGCGCAAAAGATATCCTGTTATAAACGGGATTTTAATTTGACTCAGAGGTATCGATTTGATTCATACGGTTAAAAATCAATGACGTTGATTAAAACATAAAATAGACAAATAGTATATAATATCGAGTGTCATTAATAGTAACTACTTTTAGTACATAGATGGCTCTGGTGGCTAACATGAACGTAAATAAAAGCACAAACTTTAAATTTGAATGCCCACTGCTATTATTTTGCACAGTACTGTACATATATACATTGGTTTCTGTTATTATTAGACATTGTCACGATCAAAAATGATTCCCTTCTATGTCTTTCAAAACATGCTATACAATTCTTCTCTTCTATACGCGCCTGATACACCTAATACAGGGATTTTAAATAATTTCATCTGATTAAGAAACCTAGAGAATGGAAAATTTGTCCGCCCCACCAATTTTTGCCCACTTTTGATATTTACATACTATTTGATAATATCTATCTTTTATTTTCATATAAATATTGTCGTCTAGCACAAATAATTGTTTCTAAAACAATGCTTTGTATAATTGACGTAGAGATTTTAAGATTATGAATGTGAGACGTTTAATATTTGATGTTGGATTTAAAATGTCGTTTGTAGCGTGTCTTTTTTTTTTTAGTTTATTTTACATCTCAGTTAATGTATAATTTAAAACGGAATTTTTATCTGCTCTATGTTAATATACACAGATCACTCAAAAGTATTGCACAAAAATGTTATTTTTTTTTTTTAGTTGGGATTAATCAACTTTTTTTTTTAATTTGCTCATAATTATATATTTGATTTAACAACTATTGAATAAATGACTAATCTGGTTACTTTAACGGAATGAAATAATGGTGATTCGGTTATTATCCAATGCAATCAACCAGAATAAATTAAATGTTACTAATTACTGACATATACTTTTACATATACCTATTTAAATTATATTACAAAACAGTCTGTGTAAATTAAACCGTCTTTTGTGTCTTATAATATTTAATTGAAAAGAATAAAGTATAAAAAATTACATTTCTCCTTGTTAGATATGTAATTTTTTCTTAGAAAATATTAATACGTATATTTTTATGTATAGATTCTTTAATATTAATATTATTAATTATAGCAAATTTCTTTGAATCCAAACTGCTTTTGATTAATTTTTTAGGATATATAAAAAGATTAAGATTAAGAAAGAAATTAAAATCCAATGCAGGTGTTACAAATTATCAAACATTCTTCGTCACCACATGGCAACGAATTTATATCAACTACTTTTGTGGAAAAATGTTTTCAAACATATAAGTAATATTACAAGTAACGTTTCACGATAAAACAATACGTTTCTTGCATAAACAACTTGTAAAATACGCTAAATTGGTCCATAATGTCGTGTCTGTCACTTTACATAGTATATTTTGGTTATCCGTGCCAGTAAACCAAATTCAAATTTCCCGCAATTATATTCAGTAACATCAACTTAAAGGTATTCAAATAACTATTAATCTAATACAAAATCGTAGGTAATTTCATGCTTTAATGTTGAAGTTACTAAAAATAATTGCGGGAAATTTGAATTTCGTTTACTGAGGTAATTATAATCTCCCGAATTAATATCAGCTGACATGTGAACATGACAACACTCAACGAAGTTCGCTTGGTTTAGCTTGAAAGGGCTGTATAAAATAGGTTTAGTTAATTTTATAAGCAACTCCTCTTGAAATTATATTAATTCCAGTTAACTAGATCTTTGAGGATATTGTCTTATAAGTCTATAATGATATTTTTAAATAATTACTTGACATTTAATCAAATTCTTTATATTAAACTTTTTATATTTTTATAGCAAAGAAAACACGATAGAATCTATTTTAAAATTTGTGAAAATTTCATCAGATACACCAAACTTTTAGTATTGATTGAGGAACACGCTGTAAATGAATATTTTCTATAAAAAAAATCCTTATATAGATACATAAGTTGAATTTAAATTTAGTGGAAGAATTTGGTTATAACAATGATGGTAATTAAAAATCTAAACTGGTTTTCAAAAGGGAATAAATATAACCTGTTAATAAAATGCATTTTTTTTTTAATTCAACAATTAAAATCTTTTACAGTACAATTTTATTCAATATATCTGAATTCAGTCTCACAATTTTAATCACTTAACTATAACTAGGTTTTTTGATGAGAGAGATAACAATTTTAAAATTAAAAAAGTCGTGTATGCTTTATGTTCTGATTTTAATATAAAATTAAACCAGACTCAAATAAGTCGGAAATGTTGAACTTTTTCAAAAAAATCCAGAGATAAAAATTTTGCAACATGCATTTTATGTAAAAAAAGATTTAAAGTTTTTCGGAAATACTACAAATTAAAAAGAAAACACATCTAGAGAGACTCCACCAGACACAGGGATGTTTGAACGAAATATTTTTTCTAAATAGTTACTTATAGTGTTCTATTTTATTTTATTTTATTTTATTTTATTTTATTTTATTTTATTTTATAAATGTTTTAACTTATGAATCGGATAATGAATAATATTGAAGGAGCTTATTTTAATCTAGATACTTTAAATTTATTTTATATTCAATGATTGGCTCTCGAGAACCGAGAATTAACATACAATATTCGTATACTTTTCTTCGAATTCAAAGTTCGGTGCATTTGAATACGAGTATCGAGTGCTGACATATCCGAGAACTTGTATTCCGGATACTTTCATTCGAATTCGAAAGAACAGAGAACAAGTATTCGAATACTTGTCTGAGTGCTCGAGTGGTCTCGAACACAGTCCGGGATCGATAACTTTGCTGTTTTGCATTCGAATACTCGTATCACTAGTCCGTACTAAGATATTTCAAAATTTGCGGCACTCATTTTAAGTGGTAATTAAATTACAATCGCTTTTTTCAAACAGTGCAAGCGATATAATTTTTAGAAAATCAAAGATATCTTGGAAATTAATGAGCTTAGGGCTGAAATATGTTATATCTGATTTTTTTTTAAATACAATAGCACTTTTAAAAACGCAATAATGTTGGGGGTGTTGTATTTAAAAAAAAAAAAAAGTGAAGGCTGTGTCAAGGTTACGAAACCACTATGTTCAAATGCGGGTAATTTTTCGTTATAGAAAAATCACAATCCTACAACGATTTATAAAAACTTTTTTTACTATCTGTCACTGTTTACGAGTTACGGAGGAATCTCTACTGGTGAAACACCGTGTATACAGGGTGTATCAAATAAAATAGTAAATTTTGCTTGGGTGTTAACTACACAATATATAAAGCATAAACCCACCGAAACCGGATTTCTTCATTAATGAATAAAAAAAAAGTAAAATTTAGAGCCAAAAATTCTTTAGTCCGGGCCTGATGCAAGGAAAATTCATGTTAAGCACCCGCTAAACGTGGTATTATGTATAAATACATTGCACTCTTTTAGTATTATTCTTAATGGTATGCCGTAAGTTCATTTAACGTCATTCTGAATAAATAAAAGCCCTTGTAAAAATAGCAAAACTGAGGCATTTTAAATTTCTTCATTTTATAAAATAAACATTCTTTATTTGTTAAGAGCATTCTACGTAAGTCTACAAAGTATTATTTTTAATATCCAGATAAGACGTTTGAGTTTCACCGGATATCCGACTTCAGTAGTTACAAAAAAAACGTAAATATTTTTCTTTTGCTTTGTCGAATCGAGAGTTAGTCGTTAATAAACGGTACCACATGAATCGTGAGTTATTTCTTTTGGATTTATTTAATCAAATAACGCAAAATGAATTGAATCGAATTACACAGAAATAAATGTAGATACAGAAAATTTGCAAACACGCCTTTTTACTATGATGTCGCGCGAAAATGAATCTATACATTCCCGCGCTTTTGCCGATGCATCAAGCTTCGATTTTCTTTATATGAAATCATGATGGTCCTGAAAAGGATGGTTTTGGAACTGGAGAACCTGCACTACTCTACGTTTACATTGTGATATATCGTAATGTAACATATAGTACTGTATGAATTTTTTTTTTTTATAGAATACCCGTAGGTTCTCCATTTTCAAATACTTTTATTCTTATAGAACATAGCTTAAATAATATTATCATATTTTTTCAAAAATTTAATTTCGTGGTAAACATAAAAAAAAAAGACGTTATTTTATTAAACAGGAGAAAAAGGGGGTCATAATGAAGTTCGATCTAATTTAGGCAATATTAAATGAAACTGTGTAGTTTGAACTTTAGAATACACCATGATTTATATGCATTTTGCTTTAATGTTTTTATTTATGCATAACCAAACAATATTACTTCTGCGATTATTTTATCGATTTTGCAAACTCTGTTCGCAAATATCTTTGTAAATAGATACTGTAGAGCTTTAGGAAAAAATACGGGTCTTCTAATTTTAGGCAAAGACTTCAAATTTAAAATATAAAAAGAATTCAAGACATCAAATTTTTAGGTGTTCCGGTTGATATGGAATGACCCATATGATTACAGCTGCTACATATTATTATATTTACCTCTATATCTGATACACCCTGTATATTTTCTAAAGAATTACATCTTTAAACACAAAACTTAATAGATTTAATAGGCTAGTGCAACTTAAAATAATAAATCATTTTATTGTACAATACTTTTAGAACGTAGTGTATGCAGATATATGTAACATTCATTTAGTAATAAATTTTTTGTTTTGTCATTGGAAAATTCGTTATGCAAATTATAAGAAATAACTGAGTTTTTTTTCCAATCCACGTGAATCACATGTTTTTTTTTTATATATATGTATATACATATATGTAATTGTGATTATCATCATCATAATCAAGGGGCACTGTTAAATACCTCTAACAGACGAAAGTTTACAAATTCGTACGTATTTAAAAAGTAATATTAAATAAAAGAATGCAAAATCTTCCACACAGAAACTTACTTATGCGTTGGAAACTGCTCCTTCAACTTCTTAATTAAAATCTCCTCGACTTGCACATCGTACTGCGTCACCAGATCCCAAATATCCTCCTTCCTGTCGACTTTGACGTCTTTAGCCTCCCTAACCGTCTACAAAAGAAAAAAATTATAGTCGTATAGGGAATCGTTCTGAAACCTCGACACAAGCGATATTCCTTTACATTCCCCGCTTGCAGAACCAATTCCCTCGCATACTCGAAGTACTGCTTCACTTTGAGACCGTTGTTGCGTTCGCACATGTTCGTAGGATCGTGTTTTTTTTAAAAAAACGATACAATAGCCAAATCACTATAAACCACTCCGTTAATTATAATAATCTCGCGTCAAATCGGTTGCGGAAATCCTAACACTTGTTTTAAATACCCAAGAGCAATCGTGCGGACCTTGAAGGTGGATTTTTCAAACTAGGAACCGCGGCCGAGACAGAGAGGAAAAAAATCACTTTCTATGTGCCTTTATCTGTCCCATGCGTGTGTTGGGTGCTGCTGTGTATCACCTTGTCGTAATTGTTTTGGGATTATAGAACGAGACGCCGAGATCACAATGCTAACAGTGAATTTTCATAATGCGAATTTTTTTGTTTCACTTCTTTTTTTTATATACAACTACATCTTGGGCAATCGCTCCTTCCTTTAATATAATGTTCGTTACGAAAAAATGTATTCGTCATTAGCTTAATGGATGACTGAACGTGCGGACGGCTAAGCACATAATGATAATTTTTTTTTTCAGCTTAATTTTTTTTTATTACTAAACACGATAAGGTAAAAACTGCGATTATTAAGATTTTTTGTTGTTGTGTTGTTTCTGATCCATTGCTTCGGGAGTTTTTGCAATACTTCCCCCCACCCCCCGCCTTTACCTCATCACTGTTTTAACACCTAAGGATACATACAGGGTGTTGCAGCGAGAAAACGAAGGACACGTGATGATTTAGAAATTCCGAAAACTTTACAATAAATCGAATTTGAAAAATGGCATATACAATAGGGTTGGATCCTTCAACAAGTTATGTAAAAAACAATTAGTATATACAGAGTGTCCCACCCAAGACTGGGTCTTTTGATTACAGCTCCAATTTTGATTTTCGGGTTTTTGTACATAAGTTTTACAGAATTCAGTACTGCATAATCTAAAAATATTTTTGACTATACAAGGTGCTCCAAAATAATAAATCGAATTTGAAAAGTGGAATATACAATAGGGTTGGATCCTTCAACAAGTTATGCAAAAAACGATTAGTATATACAGGGTGTCCCAACCCCAAGACAGGGTCTTTGATTAAAACTCTAATTTTGATTTTCGAGTTTTTGTACAAAAGTTTTACAAAATTCAGTACTGCATAATGTAAAAAAATATTTTTGGCTATACAAGGTGCTCCAAAAGCAGAAAAACTCTACTTACTTTGTTATTTTAAATGGGACATCCTATTCCTATCCCCTATTTCATTTTTAAATTTTACGTAAAAAAATAACATCACTTTATATAAGCTACTGTAATAATAACGCTTTTGCAGAAAAAGCCCTTGCAGTAGTTTCCGGTTAAGGCGGCGTAGTTTGTATATGCATTTGTTTCGATATTCATATTTTATTTTTTTTTAACATGTCATTAGTTTATATTTTATTAAGTATTAATTATATGGTGTGTAAAAATGCTAAAGTAAGTTTTGTAAGACTACTGTTGTTGTAGGATTTATACAAATCAAATAGACCATTTTACACAGACAACTTACATTAGATTCTAAATTTGAAATAGTTACTGACCAAAATTTAGCATCTGTTGATGTCATTATTATGCTTATAGAATATTTTTCCAACAAATCTAAATTTTCGAAATAAGTCTTTCTAAAATAACACAACAATAATGATAATCTTAAATTCAATAATGATCTCGATATCTTTTATGACTCTCCGGCCATATTTAAAAAACGTCTTGTTCGTTCCCTCTTTTCTTTGATTTAATTTGTTGTTGCAATTCTTATAATTTTTTTTGTTCTTATCTCTTTTTCTTTATACAAAATATATGTAATCAATTGTTAATTTTTGCACTTAGCATTTACGTACTTTTTTCTTATATCTTAAGAATACAATGTTCTTGGGCTAGTCCTGTTTTTGTACTTATACTTAAATAAATAAACACGAACTATAAACGTAATTCCAATCAGACACAATGTCACAATTGAAAATTTGAAACAAAATTTGATACATTTGACAGCGATGATAGAGGCACAGATTTAATTTAATATTAGCCCGAAACAGAATCTTTAATTTTTGATTGGGCAGAACAATTGTGACGCTAGGTTAATTTTTTTTAATATATATTTTATTTTTTTTTTTTCCTTTAAAAATACTAATCTCATAAACAAAAAACCTGTAAGTTCGTTTCATAACCTGTTTCGCTTAATATTTAAGCATCTTCAGGTGAAACGAACAACTTGAATATAAGACACTACCACTTTTCACATTTTTAAATAGTGACTAAGTGACTTCAACTTAACATTAAAATAAAATTCTAAAATTCTATTAAATATCGGTTTTACATTATTTTCGATATTAAGATTTATCAACAATCACAATTTACATTTTTTACGAAATTGTAAACGTTTAAAAGTTATTTTTTCTTCTATTTCGCTCACACATATTAAATATAAACATAAAACATATATAAACCTGTTTGCGCACGTATAAATATACAGGGTGTTCCAAAACTTGCATCCAAGTTTTGTTTTTCTTAATGAAACGTCCTATATTTTATGGCATTTTTGAATGTTATACGCAAAACTATGCCAATTCCATACCCAATGCTATTTTTTTTTTATAATTTAAGGGATATTTCAACCTTTTCATTTTTTTTTTTTTTATTTCAAAACAATACTATATTGATCAAAATAGTTAAAGTTACAGTGCCTTGTATGTAACAAGCATATATACATTGAAAATGTTACAAGAAAAAATATGGAAATACTTTTAAAAAACAAAAAATTTAATTAATTATTTAAATAAGTAGATTTTATGAGTGATCCTCGTATAACAAAATTTTTAAATAAATCACTTTTATGTGTGTATTACAGATATATCGTAACGAGAAAGATGTACATTTATTCATACGATATTTCTATTACTTTAAATAAATACTTTATCATCCTATTTTTTTCTAAATTTATACAATAATTACACAATATTACACAGAGACGCAAAAGTATTGTTGAAATAAAAAATAAATAATAAAAAATCACCACAATTAGCCAACTAGTTTTTATATTCTGTCGATGTAGTAATCTAGAGAAGAGAAAGTATAAAAAAATATGTACCAACAATAATAAGAATGAAAAAAGACCAGAAACGGGAACATTTCCATAAACAACAGAATAAAAAAAAACCCAACAGTGACTAATATTTAATTCTTGTATTGGGAAACATGAATGGATGTATAAATTAAGGTTAGTTTTCACGTAATTTTACCGTGATATCTGTTTGAAGTGGTGTTCAAAAGATTTTATAGTTGTAGAACAATAAAATTATAATCTATTTTAATTTTAATAAATGTTATCTAATGCACACCGTTTATGTACTTTAAGTTGATTTCATAGTGTTATAATAAAAATGTTAATTCATAAAGCGTTGTTTTATAACTCCACATAATCTTTAATTTTTAATTTATATGATTGAGAGAGGTATATATAATATACAGGATGATTTTCATCTTAATACATGTGCTATATTAATTCTAAAATTATTTTATAATTATCAAAAAGAAAATGATGACAATATTAGTGATAAGATAATAAACTATTTTTTTGTCAAAATTGACGTTTATTTGACATCTATCAAGTTTTCAGCGAAGAGATAAGACAAGAAGCGTCATTTTTGACTGGTCCACGGTCACAACTTTGGCGTTCTGTCAATTTACATAGAGGGCGCCAGTGCAGTCATTATTCTGACGTTGATCTTAACGGTTCTTGGGAGTACCCTAAAGGGGAGCAATTCCGATCAGTTTTATCTACTATTTCTGAGCTGCAATTATTATTATTGATTGAAAAAAAATGAAAAAATTATATATAATCATACATCTTTTAGCAACACATACCATCATGTATATTAATCCAATGTATTAAAACACTATTTTTTTTTAATACATCAAGCGTCATCGGTTTTGCCCCATAATATGGGGCAATTCCAATCACCCATCTATTTTCTTATAAAAACCGATTTGAAAGCTACACGAGGTAAATCCAATAACAAAAATTCCAATTTAAAAAAGGAAACTTACGGAAATAACAGAAAATATGTATTATAGAAATGGCAAACAGATAAATAATGACATAAACTGTAATAACTCAATAAACTAAAACTAAAACAAAATTTCATTCAACGCGCTTCCCTCTCAGTTCAAAAACGTAGCTTCCCCTTCTATGACCAGCTGGATAATTTGGTTTTTGGAAATTTCCTAAATTTCGTCAACTTGGAGAAATACAAAAGTCATCTTTTCTCTTCGTTAGAAACTACTTCTTTAAAGTAAGCCAATTACAGGGTAATGAATATGGCACTCCATTATTTTCTGATGCTTTCATAATGGATGAAGTGCTCTATTTTACTGTCCTGATAGCGCTTTGGAGGTATTTGGGGTTATATTGCTGTCTCCCGCCAGGCCATACTTTTTTTATAGTTTCTCACCATAATTTTCAATAAAACCAACGTAGAAACATAAGTATGTCATATTTCTACGTTGTTCTATGAGCATGTTCTTTGTTCTTTACTTTTCAAACTGATCGGTATTACCCATGAGGTGTTAATTTTCCCTTACTCTCTTGTTATTCCAACACTTTCATAAAGTCAAAAAAGAAACGGTGAAGAATGAATGACAATTGATTCTTTTCACCTTATCCCTTTTCGAAAATTCGCTTAGTCCTAGTGGGATTCCCCAGTAGTAGTTTGTTTCCGTCAGTATGAAATATTACTCGTTGTCATTCCATCGGAAATTATTTTTTTAACACAGGAAACTTTAATGCAATACTTAAAAAGCCAGTTAGTTCTCTATGTTATAAACAAAGTTTATTAAATGACTGTGTTGCAAAACTTTCTTATCCTTTCCATAGATGCCAGACTAAATAATTGCCGTAAAATCAGGATTGATCGATTTTACCCCATGCGATCGAATTTGCCCCACATCCTTGGAATAATTTTACTGCGTTGTTAATTCAACTTATTGTTAATTTGATTGTTTCTTACTATTCTCTTATTTAATAATAACAACAACAATGTCTCTATTAAATTATATTAAGCATCAAAAAATGTTACTTTAAAATTTACTTTAAAATAAAATTCCTGATAAGTAAAGTATTTTTCTAGAATTCCATTGCAATTTTTGATAAATATTCCTCTTCACACTGTATCTCTGTGTAAGACTCCCAAGGCCATCTAAAACTTCTCATTTATCATTTTATTTTTATTTTATAAAATTACGCAACAGCATTGAATAATAATAACGACATGCACAAGTTTTGCGGGTGATCGAATGTACCGACGCGTGTAATTACAAACTTCCGAGGCGAACAAATAAATAAAAAAATACACAAACGCATTCAAATATGGGTAAACTTAGACGGCGTATATCTGATCCCCATCATTAATAAAAATTATAAACAACATTTACAACACATTGGAGCATTGAGAAAAAGCGTTATATAAAATCTATAATTACAAACATTTCCAGAATCCCTCTTCATCTCCCGGTCCGCAAGGCCCGCCCGGGGGACCTCCCGCCCCCATGCAGCAAGGGGTGCAAGGTCAGGAGAATCTGAACGCCCTGCAGAGGGCCATAGATTCCATGGAGGAGAAAGGGATGCAGGAGGACCCGAGATACTCGCAATTGTTGGCCATCAGGGCTAAAACTAACGGAAGTTCCGTTTTTAATCAGACGCAGATGAGCCAATTGAGGTATTGACGTGTGAAAATTGGCGCCCGAGCAGGGGATTTTTCTTAAACGTTTAATTTTAATCATTTTACAGGGCGCAGATTATGGCTTATAGGATGTTGGCTAGGAGTCAGCCTTTAAATCAACAAATAGTGATGGCGGTGCAAGGTAAACGACCTGATGGAGCCCCACAATGTCCAACGCCACCTTCCAGCCCGTTTCAACCGCAGGGCACCGGACAAGGGCAGCCACCAACTCAGGTAGGAAATATTTTGATTTATACAGTGTGGTTAAAAAAAAGGTTGTCGGATATTTTACCCAATTATAGTACTGGTGGAAATAAACAAAAAAGTCTTAGTCAACATGGGTCCGCAATTCAACTGTTTTTGACATATAGTCGATTGCATATTTTAAAATAAAAAAAAAAACATTTTTCGAGAGATACGAGAATAGTTCCCTTTGTCAAACAACTGATTGTGACTTAAAATTAGTTCTGTCAGACATCTCTCATCAGATTATTTATCATTTGCGTCAATTTTTTTTGTTCTTAAATTATGCATAAGTACACAAATGCAGAAATGGCCGATATGCATTTTATGTATGGTCGTGCGAATGGTAATGCCACTGAAGCACGGCGTATGTATGCCGAAGAATTTCCAAATCGGTTGTTACCGGGTGATAAGATTTTCTCAAGACTTCATATCCGGTTGTCCGAAACTGGTTCATTTAAAATTAATGGTGGTTCTGGTATACCTAGATTAGTTTCTTCTCCCGCAGTAGAATTAGATATTTTGAGACGGGTAGAAGACAACCCAAATATTAGCACCCGAGACTTGCCGCAGAATGAACGTCAGTCATCCTCTCATTTGGAGAATTCTGCGGGAACAGCAGCTCTATCCCTACCACATTCAACGCGTGCAAGTTCTTGCTCCTCACGATTATGATGCACGTAGGGTTTTTTGTCATTGGGTTTTACGAAAGCTGGCAGAAACTCCTAATTTTGCGACTCAGATTTTATTTAGTGACTAGGCTGGGTTTACAAGAGACGGAATATTCAGTTTTCATAACAATCACGTCTGGGCAGATGAAAATCCGCATGCTGTTGTTGAACTGCATCACCAAAACCGTTTTTCGCTAAATGTTTGGCTTGTTATTTTTGGAGACTGTTTAATTGGTCCAGTATTTCTCCCTAATCGTTTAACGGGAACAGTATACTTGGAATTTTTAAGAAATTAATTACCCGTTTTGTTGGAAGACGTGCCACTTTTTAACAGGTTAAATATGTTGTTTATGCACGATGGAGCTCCTGCGCATTTTTCCATCGTAGTTAGAAATTTCTTAAATCAAGATTACAACGAGAGATGGATAGGACGGGGGTGGACCAACTGCATGGCCTCCTAGGTCCCCTGACCTGACACCTCTAGACTTCTATGTTTGGGGCATCTAAAACAATTAGTGTACGCACGATCTGTAAACAATTTGGAAGAACTCAGGCAACGAATCGTAAATTGTTGCGAGGAAATTCGGAGGACTCCAGGAATTTTCGAAAGATTGCGTCGATCTTTCATAAGAAGGTGTGGAAGCATGCTTAGAAATGAACGGTGGACATGTAGAACAATTTCTTTTGTTTTACTTTAAATAAACATTTGTTTAATTTACATTGCGATCAGAATTTCTTTGAAAATTTTTATCCTACTAAAACAATATGCAATCGACTATATGTCAAAAACAGTCGAATTGCGGACCCATGTTGACTAAGACTTTTTTATTTATTTCCACCAGTACTACAATTGGGTAAAATATCCAACAAACTTTTTTTAACACACTATATATTTTTTTTTTTAAAAAAAGAGTATATTTTTCTTATGACTTAAAAACATTTTGCTTCGCTCTGTGTATCTCAAAACCCAATACTTTATGATTGAGTAGTTTTGTAAAGATATTTTTGAGTTTTAATATTTTAGTGTACTAAAAAAAAAACATTAATGCATGTTTTTCCTGTTATGATATTTTAACGTTGATATTAAAAATAAATATTACCACAGTTGCCAAAATCATTGATTATTACGATCGATGAATTTGGGAAGCGACAAATACAAGCGACTCAAATTAAAATATAAACTTATTTTGTTGAAAATGTTCTAATTTTTTTTTTTTTTTGAGGCACTTGTATTTTGTAAAAGTGACAGTATTAATTTATAATAATTCCGCTTATACTATATCATTTTTATTTTCACAAAATGCTATGCTTTATTTTTGACACTGTATTCTGGCTTATCACTTATTTATTTTGAATTAATACATGATTTACTTTGTTCACTTATTATATTGTATTAGTTTTAATAACAACAGTAGATTAATAATTTATTAGATGTTATGCAGTATGTAGAACTAATTTTGTTGTTGTGTTATGTATCTCATTAATAAGTACTTAATTAATACTATTTTTTGCACTTCTGTAATTTTGTGTTATGTATCTGTAGTTGTTGTCTTTCCTTCAATCTTTATTATTATTATTATTTTGTTACTCTGCAGATTCGTAATCACACGTCTTAAAAGTTAGTTAATAGTAGCGTTCTTACTTCTCTAAATATTTTTAACACGATGTGATTATTTGTTATAATGTAATCTGTTATTATATCTTGTTCGTTGATAATTAAAAATATTAATAGACGTTTGTAGTAAATAACATATTTAAAAATGAATACGTTAAAAAGAATATAAGGAATGAGAGAATATGATAAAAAAAAAATTATCATTAACCTCCGAGTGGTCACGTGGCGGCATTTACACCGCCCTATGTAAAACGACCGTACATGACAAACATCTGATTTTTCCTAAGCGGCCGTGTAAATGCCGCCAACGCGATCACTCGAAGGTTAAGGCAAAATGATAGTCGAAAGACATTAGTTGGGAGAGAGGGAGGGAAGGGTTATTATAATTTGCAAATACTGTTGAAATATTAAATAAATAATATAAATAAACAATAAATATAAAGAAATTACATATATAATATTTTTTTAAAAAGAAAAAGTGTATTGACACTACTAGAATATGAAAATATCTAACACTACGCATAGAAAGTTATCACAAAACATACCTCAACTATGCAGCAACATTCTTAACGCCCAAATATTACTAACTGTCTGTTCACGTTAAGAAAATATACAATTGATAAAGAAAATAGAAAATAGTACTAACATTTTATTTTTAAACTACACCGCCATTGTTTGAGAGACTTAAATTTTATAGTATTTTCGATGTGACTCCTTGCTCCTAATAAAAACGTCATTGCTCGAGTTCAAGTTGCTCTAAAAGTGATCACCATAGTAAGCAAACAGGTCTAATAGTAGTATTTTTAATAGTAGTATTTTTAATAGTAACCAAACACGTCTTATACTCAGGCTTAACTTTTAAGGTTAGGATTTAGAATCGTCAAAGTTGGCTGTTCGAGCTGGTTAGATCAGCGAATAGATAAGACAAGAAGCGCCATCTGTTGTCGGCACCTTTGATGTGTTGTCACCGAAATATGACTTCTAGCGATACTTCAATATTTTAGCGCCACGTGCATCAGTTGTCTTCCTCCTGTTCTTTTACGCCGATCATAAAGAGCGTGTGTCGGAGAGGGAAATACAATCTCATCTCAAAATGGCCGCTATTTGGCACGTGTATACGAAATTTGATTAGTAATAGAGCCGTTGTTAGTGTTATTATTAAATAAATAATCAACGTCAGAATAATGACTGCATTGGCGCCCTCTCTATGAATGGATAGTACTGTCAGAACCAGAGTTGCCAACTTGGTGAATTTTCCACTAAATGTAGTGTATTGAAAGCACGTCTGGTGTACACAAGTAATATTCTAGTGGCTAAGTGAAAAGTTTAGTGAATTTTCTTTAATTTTAGTAATAAATCTAGTAAATTATATGAAAGTATAGGAAAATCTAGCAGTGTAACTCTCGCCAAGATAAATTTCAGTCGAGGGGAAACGCCACTTTATTTTGTACCGTATAAAGTATGTTATGTAAGGCTACTTTGTATTCTATGATGTGGAATCTAGATAAGTGTTTTGTAATTTAGCTTTCTTCGTGAATGTTAGATTGTATTTTCGTTTATATGAGAGTGATTTTAATTTTAATTCTAACACACATAAATTTTTAAAATTTTGCGCATTATCCACAAAACAAAATGGTAGAAGGTCACCAAAAATGTTCCCCAAAAACCTACTTATAAAAACGTCAGTGACTCTACTTGATTTTCCTATACTTTGATTGCCTTATACAAATATATGTAAATAAATAACTAAAATTATTTTCTAAGTATCCAATGAACGTTATATGTGAAGGTTAGATAAGAATAATAAAACTCGTTCTTTCGTTCATTTTGATATTTATTATTTGATTAGTAGTTTCGGCTTTTTAAAAAGCCATCTTCAGATCAACGTGAAAAAAAGATAAAATTGTCGATTATCAAATTAAAAAAACACCAAACATGAAAATAAATTAAGCGGACACCAACAATTATACAAATAAATTAAATATAAAATTTAAGTTTTTCTTATACTTAAATTTTATATTTAAATTATTTGTGTAATTGTTGGTGTCCGTTTAATTTATTTTGATAATCGACAATTTTACCTTTTTTGACGTTGATCTGAAGATGGCTTTTTAAAAAGCCGAAACTAGTAATCAAATAATAAATATTAAATGAATCGAAAGAACGAGTTTTATTACTCTTATCTAACCTTCAAATAAATAAAAGGTAAATACTTTATAAAGTAATTTCTTTCTCAATTCTAGTGATTTTCTGGTGGAATTATAATCCCGATATAATGAAATGTGTCTTCTATCAATTGGCAACACTGGTCAGAACGGCAAAGTCGTTCGTGCCCGTGGACCCGTCAAAAATGATGAAAGTGTTGCTTCTTGTCTTATCTTTTCGCTGGTTAGACTATATTTTCAAATGGAGTATCATCATCACCAGTTAATGGAATTTCTAGCACCTCTAAACACTCTGTTTACTCATATTTACTCTCATTTTTATACAACGTTTAAGTATGATTTAGGTTATATTTTACAATTGATCGACGTTGATGTACCTCGCGAATCAGATCAATGCGAGGCATTCTCAGAGCACTTTTTAACAGAGCATCAAACATAATCGAACACGCTAATCGTGATGGAAGACAAACCAAACACAGATTTTGCAGTCGGAGTAATATGTTATACGGATATCCATTATAGCGCCATCTGTTATTTCCTTAACGTGAATGGAACATTCGTGCTAATTTCAATGCAAACACGTTGATTTTTTTTTTTTATAAAATTGTGTGTATACAGGTATGGCAGATAGCTATTATAGTCAGTGCAATAACTGATCTTGTACCTATCGATATTAATTCGAACTTTAAACAATTGAAGATACGAGTGGATGAAGGTGCTATGTCGCATTTTAAAAACTGTCTTTTTGCATGAATCAAGGTGTTTTGTACCCATCTTTCACATAGCAGCACCATCGAAAATTCCAGAAATTCAAGAACACTCGAGTCTTGTGAATGTATGAAGGAGTTATGTTACAATACTTTTGAAAATACTTAATTTCTGAAAAAGCTTGACACCTTCATCCACTCGTGTCTTCAATTACTATTAGGTGTCAAAACTTGTAATAAACTATTTTTTAATACAACATATAATCATGTATGCAACGTACAAGAACCGCGCTATTATAGGGTGGACCGCCCCCACCACAACCGCCACCCCCCAACGAAAATAGCGAACCGTCACCCCCCGACTTGGCACCGCCTCCACCCCAAGTCCAAATGAGACCGCCCTGTCCGCCGATGCCGCAACCGCCTCCAGTGGTGCCACCGCCGCAACAAGGACCGCCCCCGCAATCGCAGCAACAGCAACCACCTCCGCAACCCACCACAGCAGCAGCCGCCTCCGATACCCCCACAAAACGTGCAACTACCTCCACCGGTGCAGGTAAAGCGAGAAGTAGATTTTTGGAACGCTTTCGAGTGTACGGAATAAAGCATAGCATGTGATCATGTTTAGATTTAGTATTTACACCGTTGCCAAATCTCCCACCTTAATGCCATTTTATTTTAAATCAGCGAAAAATAATTTTTATTTAGATTTAGGTCCAAATTCGTATTTACACTGTTGCCAAATCTCCCACATTAATGTAATTTTATTTTAAATCGGCGAAAAATAATTTTTGTTTAGGTTTAGGTCTAAAATCGTATTTACACTGTTGCCAAATCTCCCACATTAATGTAATTTTATTTTAAATCGCTGCAAAATAATATCTGTGAAAATATGTACACTTCTCACAGGAAAATCGGGACACCAGCAATCCAGAATTTTAAAATTTCTTGATTGTAAATGCAACTTTCGGAGGACGTATTCACTTATCATAACCATAAATCACTTAATTATGTATATTACTGCGATCAAAGGTAAAGACTAGAAATTTAAACAGAAAAATAAATATATTGTAACGTTTTTCTATTCTTAAAACGTTGTCGGGGTTTAGAAAAATACACAGGCGATATATTTAAATTAACTTATTCTATTAACACAATTACGGTACTTAAAATCTATTAAAAATGCTTATTAATCAAATCACTAATGCCTTTGTTTATGTAAACGATTTATTTGCACCGATATTTATATTACACGTACTAATTCACTCGTGTTATTTCCACTCGCGATCCGCACTATCCAACTCGTATCGACTGACTGACTCCTGGCCAACCTGACGCGTTATTTATATCTGGCGCGAAACTTCCAGATTGTTCGGGACCCTTCTAGAACGTCCTTCGAGATTCAGGAGAATATTCACGAATCTTCGACTCGGTACTACCCTCTGTCATTCCTGGCAGGTAGTTCTTTCTTCCGCTATGCTAGCGCCATCTAGGGGCGCCAGCGGAACCGCCAGTTTAAAAAGTTGGCGCTCGCTACAATATAGAGAGAAAAAGGTTTATGTATAGTATAAACAAATCGGAGTTTAGGTGGCGGCGTTTCCTTTAGAAATACCAATGAAAAAGAAATACATAACAACAAAAATAACTCTTGAATAGATGGCGTCATTTAGAAATATATATGTATTTAACTTGTTTGATGTTATGTAGAGATAATTCTTTTTTAAGAAAACATGGTGATGGAATTTTATTATTTAATATTATGTTACTTGTTAGTGCTGCTTTGATATTAGTTACTTAGTTCGATCTATGCTCGCGAGTATTAGTTTAACAATAGATAATATGTCAATCAGTCTCCTCAGTTTTGGGATAATATGATTTTCACACATTTATTGACTACACTATTATTGATGTATTAATTACTATTGTTGTTTAGTATTCTTAAATATTGTATTACTATAAAGTTTTCTTCTATCTATAAAAAAATACCAAAACTAGCTAAAGATTATTTATAAAATTCTTAAAGCAATTAAGTTCGCAAAGAAATTATTTATTTTATTAATTCATTAATTAATTATTTTCAGAAAATATATCTTAGCTATCGCCTGTGTAATCTGACGTCGTTGATCTATTTTCTTAAAATATGGCTAACACTTGTTATCTTTACAAACTGTCTTTATGTAGCACAGATTTATTAACAATTATTTACAATATTATTGAATTTATAATACATAACAAACATTGTAAGAAAACATATTGTTCGTCAATCTTAGTTAGTGCTAAAATATTTATTTTTGAATTTGATACATTTATTACTTTTTCGTTGCTACTACCTGAAGCTGTGTTACAGACCAAAAGTGTTAGCTGTATTTCAATAAAATAGAACGACATTGGATTACAGAGGCGATAGTTAAGATATATTTCTTGAAAATACAATAAACGGAGGGTTAATAAAATAAATAATTTCTTTGCGTAATTAATTGCTTTAAAAATTTTGTAAATAATCTTAAACTGTTTTTGGTAATTTTTTTTAATACATAGTAAAATATTTTGTAGTAATACAATATTTAAGGATACTAAACAACAATAATAATGAATACATCAATAATAGTGTAATTAATCAATGTGAAAATCACATTATTCAAAAACTCAGGAGGTTGATTGACATGATGTCTATTGCTAAAGTATTACTTGCGAGCATAAATCAAACTAAGTAACTAATATGGAAGGAATGATTAGGCATAGGCCTCAATCTCCTGACGGTGATCAAACCTGGGATATGCCGCGGGATGATATGTTAAAAAAATTTAGCTTTGTGAAAGAATTCACCATAAAGCTAAGTAACAGGAACGAGTGGGATCATAACACCATCTTAAACTTGAATAGAAATGCCATCAAATGGTATACTGATGGTTCCAAAACGGCAGAAGGAACTGGAATAGGAATATATGGGCCTAGAACTACATATTACGAAAGCTTGGGAAAATACCCAAGTATATTTCAGGCGGAAATACACGCTATTGGAAGATGTGTTCAGTTCAATATGTATAGGAACTATCGGAAGCAGGAGATTATCATTGTGTCTGATAGTCAAGCAGCCATCAAGGCGCTGAGCTCATATGAAATCAGCTCCAAGATGGTCTGGGAATGCCTAGGGAAACTAAATGAGTTAGGCGAAAGAAATGAAGTAACCCTCCTGTGGGTTCCGGATCACACAAGAGTGGAAGGAAACGAAATAACGGATAACCTCGCAAAAAAGGGGCTGGAATGCCTTTTGTAGGGCCTGAACCCTTTTGCGGGTTAAGTAGCAGTACAATACTGAAGAATCTAAAAATAGAAATGGAACAGAGAAAATCCAGTTACTGGGAAGATCTCCAGGGAATGAGGCAAAGTAAAATTCTTCTGGGAACTTATAACCAGAAGAGGTTTACAGAATGCATCAACCTGAGTAAGAACAATGTTCGCATATTAACAGGGAATACTTTCAGGCCATTGTAGACTGAAAGGACACCTGAGTAAGCTTGGATTGGAAAAAATCCTGAATGCAGATTTTGTGGGGAACAGGATGAAACACCCATCCATCTCCTCTCAAACTGTGTAGCACTGTGCAACTCGAGGGCATTGCACTTGGGAGCATGTGAAATCGAAGAGGGAGACTTACCTAGACTGGGGCCCTCTGACATCCTACAGTTTCTAAAAGGAGTAGGATTGGAAGGCCAGCTGTAAAGCAGCAAGAATAGTGGACACAATAGATCTTTTAGGTCGCAGTGTAACATTACAACTAATATCATACCCACTGGGCAAAATTTCAATTTTCCCACAATAACTTCAACAGAAAGCCATCAAAATAACTAGTAATGTAATAAAAAACCGTTGGTAATTTCGTGTTTCAATGTTGAAGTTATTAAGAATAATTGTGGGAAATTTAAATTTTGCTCAGTGGGTAGTAGTACTAATAGGTAATATAATTTTAAAATCCCATCGCCATATGTTTTCTTAAAAAAATAATTTTATTCTTTTTTGCATTAATATTTTCGTATTCGGTATTTCTAAGGAAACACCGCCACCGAAATTCCAATGTGTTTATTTATTGTATAAACCTTTTTCTCTATATATATTTATATTTCTGTTTAAATTTTTTAGTCTTTACCTTTGATCGCAATAATACACACAAAAAAGTGATTTATGGCTTTGATAAGTGCGTATTTCCTCTGAAAGCTGCATTTACACTCAAGAAATTTTAAAATTCACGATTTTTCCTGTGAGAAGTGTACATTGTGGTCAATTTTCCAAATTCATTGATGGTCAGACTTTATTATTATTAACTATAGCAGCCTCCGCAAATTCCAAAATCCAACCAGCAACCGCCCACGAGTAACATGCAGCCGCAGATGAACAGGTCGGGTGTCATTCCGAATCAACAGCAACCGCCTCAGCAACAACAACAATCAGTAGCACCACAACAGCAGATGCAGCAGCCGATGCAACAAGTTCCACAGCAAACCAGCCTCAGCAACAACAACAGCAGCAGCAGCAACAACAACAACCGCAAATGCCTCCAACAAAGCAGAATAGAGTCACTACCATTCCGAAGCCGGTCGTATCGATCCATTGGTCATATTGCAGGAACGGGAGAACAGAGTGGCAGCCCGGATAGCCGCCCGGATGGATCAGCTGTGCAATTTACCGACAAACATGCCGGAAGACCTCCGGATACAAGCTCAGATCGAGCTGAGAGCTCTGCGTTGCTTGAATTTCCAACGACAGCTCCGTAGTGAGATCATAGCCTGCACGAGACGGGATACGACTTTGGAGACGGCTGTCAACGTTAAAGCCTATAAGAGGACTAAGCGGCAGGGATTGCGTGAGGCTAGAGCGACTGAGAAATTGGAGAAGCAGCAGAAATTAGAAGCCGAGAGGAAACGCAGACAGAAGCATCAGGGAATTCTAACGTCAGTCCTGCAACACGGCAAGGATTTCAAAGAATTCCACCGTAACAATCAAGCGAAATTAGCCAGATTAAATAAAGCCGTTATGAATTACCACGCAAACGCTGAGAGGGAACAGAAGAAAGAACAAGAACGGATAGAGAAGGAACGTATGAGACGGTTGATGGCCGAAGACGAAGAAGGTTACAGGAAATTGATCGATCAGAAGAAAGACAAACGTTTGGCATTCTTACTATCGCAGACTGATGAGTACATCTCGAACCTCACCGAGATGGTGAAACAGCATAAGATCGAACAGAAGCGGAAACAGCAGGAGGAGGAAAAGAGGAAGAAGGTTGAGACTGCTGCGTTATATAACCTTAAAATTGTTATTTAATTCTGTAAATTCTTTTAGAAGAAGAAGCGAAGAATGGGTGCGGACGGCTTGGAGTACGATGATGATGATTCGCAAGGTTCCGACAAGCCGATAACCGTGATAGAACCATCCACCGGGAAGAAATTAAGTGGGGACGATGCACCGATGCTCAGTCAGCTTCACCAATGGTTGGAGGCGCATCCCGGTTGGGAAGTTGCAGATACTGACGATGAGATGATGATGATGATGATTCACACTGTAATGATATAAATAATTATTGTTTCTTAAACAAAGATATACATTTTATATTAATTTTTACAGCGAGAAGTCGTGGACACCAATCGGAAGAAGATAAAGCGAAAGACCTTATAAATAAAGCTAAAGTCGAAGACGATGAATACCATAAGAATGCTAACGAGGAACAGACTTACTACAGGTATTCAATTCTACAGCGAATCTTTTCACACATTAAATACAGGGTTATTATTGTATAGCACTTTTCAAAATAAAGGGGTGAAAGATATACATGAGTAATGCTATATACAAAAAATGACGGTTCTATGTGCAATGTTGTAATTTTCCAAATTTTAGGGCCCAAAATGTAGTTGAAGACGGCCCACATCTGTGTTTACCGTATGTATGCACATAAATCTGATAAGAAATGAATTTCAACCATCTGTTAGTAAACATCGAAAAAATTAAATGCTAGGCATAGTGAATTCATTCAAAGCGGATGTTATTTACACAAGATTTAAACTGAGATAAGACGAAAGCACCAGAATGCAAACAAAGCAGTCAGGTGTTTTTTTTTTATGATGTGCTTTTGCCATGAACTCGTGTATCACGTAAAATAGTAGTACATTTTAAAGGTTAAATTTATTTAAAATAAACTTATTATGTTTGCAATAAAAACTAATGTATTGATTGTTAACTTTATGTAGCGTGTTTCAAATCTATACGGTGCCATTGCAAACGCATGCATCCACTGCGAATAGCAAGTGCACACTAAATGTAATCCCAAGTATCCCAACGTTCAAAGTGTAGCGACGACCGCTGGTTCACCGGTATGCTAAATGAGTCAGGGCCGAACTCGAATAAAGAAAAATCATTTTCTCGACACTCCGTGTACTTAGAACCGTCATTTTTTGTATATAGGCATTGCTCATGTATATCTTTTACCCCTTTTTTTAAAAAGTGCTATACAATAATAACCCTGTATAATATTGGCAATAATACGCATCATTTAATTGTTTTTTTCCTCTTTAAAATTGTAGGAACGTTTAAAACTATAATAAAATAAAAGTTTGACCCATTACTTAATGAAACGATGTGTATTATTCAAACCTAAAGCAAATTTAAAACTAGCTAATTACTCGGCAAACATCTTCAATATTAAATTTTCCCGTTAAAGAGAAACAAAAAAAAAAAAAACCAATCGTAATAATGAATTTTTTTGCAGCATCGCACACACCGTACACGAAATCGTAACAGAACAA
>RXPK01000588.1:0-105740 GCA_004143645.1 Protaetia brevitarsis
TGTAGGAAAGTATCTGTAAAAAAAGGCGATCTATTTAGGAAAGTTATTTATTTATTTTTCTTGCTGTAAAAGCACATACCGGGAAAATCACAATAATAAACAGGGTGAGTTTTATATGGGCAAAATCATTTATTAATAACTGTTAGCTGAATTAAAATTTTATAGTTGACGATAATTGTCGTAACGTCATAATTGAAATATTTTTAGTAAGTAGCTTATTGTGTTTCATTTAATTCTGAATATCTTTTGTTATGAAAATTTTCCGAAAAACGGCTTAGGGTCCAATTTTCTTTCAATCTCTTCAAAAAATGCGACGCATCTACGGATTTGTCTGATCTCTTTCAAACACGGTATGAGGTTGGGGAATCAGCTTTCGTTGTGTACGTATAAGTTCACTACATATTAGAACCAACCATTAGAATTATAATTTTATCTGTGTGATCGTAAACCAAGATTGCAACGAGAAAACTTTAATTGCCTAAAACTTGTGTATTTTAAATTGAACATCCTGTATTTTTTTATGGAATCTACAGCGCAAGATGGCTTTAAAAAAGTTATTAAGCATATCCTGTATCCCATCATTTGTAATACGAGATAGTTTATTTTTATGAAAAGTCATAAACAAATAAAATTCAAAATTAAAATGAAAAACAAAAATGTTTACATATATTTTAATTAAAAAAAAATCATTTCTTAATTGTCGTGGTCAGAAGGCACTAAAGCATCACTTCCTTCGCTATCACCTTACGTATCTAACCATTTCAATTATTATTCAAATTTATGGCACAAGTACAAGTATACAATAGTATACTAAAGATATTTAAAAACTTTGCGACATCAATAAATGTGCGCCACTCATGTGCAACCCATAATCCTACGGTATGTAGATACATCATCCAAGAACGGTGGAGCTCGTGTCTAAGAAAATCTTAAATAATCCGCACTGTCAAGTGTGCTCAAAGGCAATGGTCCAATGATTTTGTTTCCCAATACCTACTCCATATTTTAGAACCAAACCATTCTATTATTATTCCCGCTTCCAGCGTGGATTTCAGTAGCATATAATGCATATGTTGGCGATTAACACTGCCATTGCTTAAATGTTGCCTTGCAGAGACAAAATGACAGATGTAAACTGTGATTAACATTATAACCCTTTATTATATATGGTAAAATCCAATTCTTTACCAAAATCATTTTCTTGAACTTTGATGTAACCCAGTGGTTATGGATGAAATTTATATTTTCTCTTTACTTTATTTACAGTTGTTTGAGATATTTCACTAATAACAGTCTCTACTGGTAATGTGCGGGTTTTCTCTTGTATGAAGCAGTATTTCCAAGTCTCTTTCATCTGTAGCTATAGTTTTCATTCTTTCCTTTCGCACAATCTATGCTATCAACAACAGTATCAAACCTGTTTCGAACCTTTTTCAAAAACTTTTCTGTCGGTTGGTGTCGCCCTGGATAACGCATTTGATAAATTCGTGCGGCAAGTAAGCATTTTTTTGAGCTTCTCCTAGGATATATACCATATCAATTAATTCTTCTTCCGAAAAATCCATTTTCAATAATAAATAAACCAACAAGGGAAAAAATTAACAAATTAAACTGAGTAACAGATATAACCAAACCAAATAACTTGACAGAAATAGCGACAAGAAGCACATTTACTAATTGTTTTTTTTTTCACAGTTACTATGATTATATAATGTAGCTGCCAAAAAGAAACAATTTGAGTAATTTTATGTTATTTTTCATAAAACATTAATTATCTGGTAAACTATAAATGATGGGTATAGCATATGCTTAATAAAACTTCTAAAGCGCATTTGGCGCTGTAAGATTCCACAACAAAATACAGTGTGCCATTTAAAATAATGAGTTCAGAGATTATTTTCTATTTACTGAAAGAGAAGTTTACTGGCAATATCAAGACATTTAATTTAGTTATTTACTACGTGTTTACAACCACCAACTTACCAGATTGTTGGTGAGCATTGCATGTTTGTCGAAATAAATTTTAATGATTCAAAAAATTCGCATTTACTTTCATAATTATCACTAGTTTCCTGTCCACTTGTTTTTCTTTTTAATACGTTAAACTTCCTGTAAAAATTGTGTGCGTAGATTATGGATTTTTGTTTGTATTTTATTTTCACAAATATATAGCTCTTTTGATATCGTTTCAATAATGCTTTGTTTCCTATTGCGATTTTTGTAATCCACATTTGATAGCTCAAATAATTCGGGATTGCTTGGATAATTTGCTATTAATTTTTGGGTCAACTCTTTTGTCCTAGCAAATTTGGCCTTCTCGTGCAAACACCATCTTGCGACTGACACGTGCAATTGACCGTCGCAAGCATGCAAACAATACGAGCAATCAAAAGTTATCTGTTCACACCTACGCAAAATATATTGCTGCAATAACTTGCACCAACAACATTACATTTTGCTGCAATATGTTTTTTGAGCAGTTCACACTTGCAAAAATGTCTAGTCAGAATATAGCTTAAGAACCACAAGAGTAAAAAGATTCCCTTTTTGACCTCTGGTAATTGTACCAAAAATTATACATAAAGGAAGTTAAAATCGCACACCTCCTAAGCTCAATGATTAACTTAAGGCAACCGTCAAATATGTACTATAAAGAGAGAAACAGTAAAAGTTTTAAAAAATATATCAACTCGTTATCTAATAGACAACTCAAACAATATTATTAAACAAGTAACAAAAAATGGTTACAAATGAATGTGAATTTATTTCTAAATTATTCTCTAATTTAATCAAATTAATTTTCAATTAGTTTTACTGTTGATCACTACTCTTATAATTTTGCTGATTATATTGAATCAATCGAATTCATTATATAAATTTACTATTCCATACTACAAGAATATCTGTACCCCAGGATCATTTATCCCTCGTTAAATTAATACTAAAATACAGCTATTTCTATAAATTACGTTAATAAAGACCATAATGGCTATAAATACAAATTGTGGTTTTAATACCAAATCCATTACGATAGCTTAAAACAGGCCGTCGGCATTCGCATACTCCCCCGTACCCCTGGCCCTCCGACTTATCCATTATCGGCAATAAAACTTGGCTTTTAAAATAATTAAAACGGATATATATGACCGAATGCCGCTTTCGTATTTCGCCCCACTTTGTCCGAAAACTAATAATAATTTACAGCGCTCGCCAGTAATGATACTGTTTGCAAAAGTTATTCGATAAATTGAAAGCGCGTTCGGTTTTAGTTTTCCCACAGTTTTCGCAGAGTGCTGGAATTTTGCCTAATAGTTTCTAATCGGATTGTGAGTGGCTGCAACCCAGCATTCGGAGTTATGCAGTCGTCGAAACGTAATAGAGAAAAATTAGCTACAATAACCTTATCGTAATACTGTTATGGAGATTTATGTTCTATGAAAATTAAACTGCGCAGTTATTACTGAAGCACTGGATAATAATGAAGTCGTTAAAAAGTTTATTCATTAAATTCCTTCTACTCGAAAATGATTTGAAATGACTGTGTTATTTCGAACTATGGAACATATGAAATGGCTTAAACACACAAGGAAAATAATATAGTAAGTGTAATACATATGGGAACAATATTTTGTAGCCGTTAATAAGTTTTTCTAGCCTTGTTGAAATCAGCGTCCTGTTTTCAACAAGGTTTATTTAAAATGATTTTTTAACGAGACAATAATTTTATTATCTTCTTCAAAAAAATTAATTTAATTTACTTCCTACAACGTACTGCTGCGTACTGACTGAATTAATGAAACTGCTAAAAAAAGAATTTAAAATTGAAAAAGAAAATAAAATTAGCTAGCTCAACGGAAAATATTTAAATGGCGCAAAAGAACTATTAACTTCAGAGTTACCTTCGCGTATTAAAACTTGAATCTAACCACGAAAAGTAAATTGTGAACGAATGAAATCTGACTTCCTTAATTACCCGAAAAATTGAAAAGGTTTTAATTTAAAATAAAAGAACAGAATTTTTAACCCAAAGATGCTAATTAACAATCAAATTTATTTTTCAAAATGGGTTTAATTACAGATAGTGCAGAAAAAAACCGTGCACTGAAGGTTCTGACCTAAAACAAAAACTGCACTTGATTCCAAACTACAATAGGACAATGCAATTTCCTATGCAAAGCAAGAGATTTGTTTGTTCAGGAAGACTTTCCAAAATCTTACAATTTCAATACACGTGGTTCCAACAAAATAAACTCTGAGCGTGGACAATCACTAGAAAATTACAAAAAAATAACCTAAAAGCAAGAACAATGCTTCTACTCACCCAACCGAGGTGATTGATAAAATAAAAATGAATCAGAAAATTTTAATAACGGAAAAATTAACTCTTTAAAATAATTAAAAAAAAGAGAATAATAACTAAAAAGTATCTTCACGAACAAAAATAATAATTGATCTTATATCTATAATGTGCACACTTCAATATACTAACAACTATTACGAAAAGAATTCCTTGATTGGCTATATTTTTAACAGAAGTCAAATCTCAATATCAAATGAATTACAAAATAGCAACAATGATATACAAAAATATGTCTACTCACGTTAATAGTCGAACAAAGAACTGGCTGACAAAACTCTACAATCGTTTTTCTTACAAAAATCCCTTTCTTAAAAACGTACAACGTAAACGCATAATTCACCGACAAAATCTAGTGGAATAAAATCAAGCTAGCAAACGCTAGACAAGTAATTGAATGGAATTAATTTAAAAAAAACTTAACACTTAAATAAATAAATCATATAATAAACTCCTTAACTAAAAGTTATACAAAATGAAGATAAAATTTGTGAAAAACTCTCGGTAAACTGAAACAGCTGTTTTAAACAAATCAAAATACACTCAGCAAACATGGGTTGCTTATCCAAAGCAGTACTTATTTTTGTGTACTAAATGTATTTGTGTATTTAGTTAATTGACATCATATAAGCTACACTACTGGCCATCAAATCCATTCTTTTTCAATATTTAACACTTTTAACACTGTTGTAAAAATGTCTACAACGAAACAAGCATAACAACAAAGTATTTAAAATGGAAATCATCATTAGAATAAGCCTATTAAAGAGAAAATTTAATAATTTTTTAATAAATTTTTAACCTAATAGTAATAAAACCACTACAAACGATATCTAAAGGAACGCCGACAAGAATGTTTACAATAGAGAGGTGTGTCGACAAAGTTATAAAATTTCACGTGGGTGTCTCCTTAAGGTCTCCCACTATAGCAGGGAATAATTGATAAATCAGTTACGATACGGTTGTTCAATTGTGGTCTTTGTGAAATAGTATTTAAAAATTACTGAAAGGATAAGTGTTATTGTGACATTACACGAGGAAGGACGTTATGTGCGTGTGATAGCAGAAAAATTAGGAGTGACAAAATCTACAGTCCATTACCCTATTCGTCGCTACCGAGACACCGGAATATTCGAAAACCGGAATCGCCTAGGTCCGTCACGGATAATAACCCTCGCGAAGATCGACGCTTTAAAGTATTGAGTAAGAGAAATCGATAATTGACGGCGCCCAAAATCGCAGCGGAAGTGAATAGGGGATGCCAACGACCGATATTTTTAACAACTAAACGCCCCTTAAGGGAAGCCTGTTTATTCGGTCGCGTTGCGGTAAGAAAACCGTCGCTTCGTCGTGAAAATCGCCAAAAACGATTACAGTGAATCGAAACTCATAGAAATTAGACCATAGAAAATTTCAGAGACGTTCTTTGGACTAACGAGTCCAAGTTCGAAATGTTGGAGGAATAGAGCAGTGTTTTTGTAAACACGAAGAACAAGCGAATGTTGCACAATTGTGTCGTTCTCATAGTAAGACACGGTAGTGGTTCAATTGTTGGTTTGGAGTTGTTTCAGCAGTGCGCGGACCGGAAATTGACGGCATTATGGGCAAAGAAAACCATAGACGCATATTGGAAAACAATGTTGTAACGTCAGGATTGCGGTTGATTGGGGAGAACTTCGTGTTTGCGCATGACAACTACCCCAAACACACGACACATTATCTCGCGTCTCAAGTAGAGAATAATGTTATGTTCCATCTCTATTTTATCATTAACTGATTTTTTTTTATTTAATGTCGTAGCATTGTTATAATTGAAAGTATGTGCTATATTTTTAATTTTTTTAGAACAGGTGCATAAATATGTTATATAATCAAATATATAAAATATGCAGTACTTCCTAATTCATTTATTTACTACAATCTTTATGCAACCGGGTTCGGTTGCTTAATCGTCATCAGGCAGATTTTACATGATAGTCAGAAAATGAATATATTGGAAAACTACATAAGTAGAATGGTTTATGGTTGTCGCAGGCGAACCTTCTCCGATGACCTACAAAACAAGTCGCGTTAGGGCGAAAACTATACTGTAGTTTCAAACGCACACTCAAAATGACATGATGTAATGCTATTAAATACAAATAATGGTATACGAGTACTAAACTACTATTATAACACCTAATGCAATACATAATTGCTATTTTGATGGAAATAAAAACAATTTGAAAAATAAATAAATATTCTCACGTAGTACTTTTTTTAATAAAATCACTTCTAAACATAACAAACTGTTTTCAGCAATAAGGGAAATGATACTAAATATTTCCTTCCAAAAATAGAAACACAATAATAACATAAACTGCATGCAGAAAGAAGGATATATTGTTTAAAATACAAAGAAAAACAAGATTCTCTGCAAAACCAGGATAAAAAGAAACTTAAGATAATAAATTCTCAGGCCGATCTCCAAGCTGAAATGCGCAATACCCTAACCTATCAATAAAATTCCTTCCGACGTTGGACAATGTTTCGGCTGAAATGTTTAGCATGCAATCTACACTCTTCAATCTCTTTCATTTTCAAAGCCATAAATTGAGGACTTAGCATAACCCCATAAGAAAGAATCATTTAAGGCTAGATCGAATGACCTAGGAGGCCAGCAAATGGCACTCCACCCGGTGAACATACGCTCCATTTTCAATTCAAGATCAAGATTTCCCCAAAAAACATTGTTTACACGGCCAGAAACTCTTTTGCTCTTTTGCAAAACTATAGTATCTGGCCTACGCATACAAATAACTATTTCTTACAGTATTTATTATCTGGTAGTGTTGGACCTTCCCAGTTATCACTCCACTTATACTGTGTTTTACAAATGTAATTTTTCTTCACAACTATTACAATCTTGGTGCTTTAATTTTACTGCGGGGATATCTAAATGCTAGACGATCATCCTTGTTCGTGGCTTAGAGGGAAGGTTTTTGGTATATTGGGCTAACTTCATACCCCGGAACGTATGATGTTTTCTTTCTGGTTCCATCGACAAACAAAAACAGCATGTTCATCAACCATAAAAAGCGAGCTATTCATTGACACAGGTGCCGACGAAAAATAGATATTTTCAATAAACAACTTTACATTTCTATACACCTAAATTCATTAAATTTAACATAAAATATATTTACGGAATATTTATGTTAGTTATAACTTTAACTAATATAAAATATATTCTTTAAAATAAAAAAGTATTTGCTTTCCTTATTATGTTGATAATTGCCAAATAAAATAAAAATAGTTTCAAATACACAGTTCCATTACACCACGAGCAATCTGTATAAACTAAATAAAATCGTATTTTTATTTATATTCCTCATTTCTATCCAAACCAGAATCTACATTACGCTTTCACTAAAAGAGAACCTGAAAATTAGTGCACACATATCGCAAAACTTTATAGCAGAAATCCAATAGGATGCCCGTCCGTTAAATGCCTCCTGCATCCTCATAGTTAGAACACTAAAAGCCGAGTCGAACGCATTACCTGGACGGGAAAGTGTGCAACGGGTGAACCGGGAAACATAGAAACTCGAAGATAAAGTTTCAGCGCGGTTAAACTGAACCGAACATTTTCATATATGTTCGCAAAAGCGAACTGTAATTAATATCGTTTTAGCGGCCGACTTGTGTGTGTTTTGCGAGCACGTAGGTGTGTAGGTTTCACACACGAGCGAATGAAGATACATAACGAAATTTGAAATTAATACCGGTAAAATATGCACGTACACCGACGTTCATTGGCGTTCATCGTCGAAGTTCACGAGCGCACATAATTAAATAGTAACCGAACAGGGAATCCAATATCTAATACGTTCGTTGAGTTTGCACACGTGTGTATGTATATGTTTGCATTGGGAAACTTGTTTCACAGATTGGACCACGTTATGCACAGGAACACAATGCACTCCATAAATTTGTAAAATACTGTATAACAACGTACTTTGTGTTGACACAAATCGTATTTCCATAAGTACTCAGTAGGAAGTTCATTATTGAGTAGTTGTTTATGAAAAAAAAAAACATTTATTTAAGACACTAGTTCACAAAAAAAAAAAAACGTTTCCATTTTCTTTAAATAACAATTGCATTTTCACCAATTTGCCTTCTTTTAATCATTTTATTTATCAAGTGTAGTTTAGATTATTAAAATATGTATTCAATCATACAAATTATTTTTCAGAACAAATCAACTACGTATAAATAGGGCTCGGTTTTATATCCACTTGCATATGTATTTGTTTCTATGCTATGTGTATCGCGTTTGAAACTTTTAAGGCAAATTGCAAAGAGCAAAGATTCCGCAGCCATTTTGGTTTATGTAGCGATTTACATTCGCAGAATTACACCTTTGTAGTTGCCGCTAAAGAATTCTGATTTTTATTTCCGTTATTCACGTCTAAATTTTATTCCAATCAACTGTTCGTATTTTATTTTTCTTATATTTCAGTTCATTAACTTTAGTTCGTTATATTGGTATTTATGTAAACGATGATTTATTTTTATAGGTAGTTATAGTTTAAATAATAGTGAGACCGCTCATCACTTATGCATCAGTAGCATGGAGCAAAAGAACTAATCTGGCCACCGCGAGAATTAACCTCTCGAAAGTGCAAAGCTTAGCATGTGTATGCATAACGGGGACTAGGAGAACCTGCCCAACAGCACCTATCGAAGTAATACTGGATCTTACCCCCCCCATGTTGTAGTAGAGGGCGTGGCAAAAAGAACCACACTCAGAATGGTCAAGGAAGGAATTATTAGGCATAGGCCTCAATCTCCTGACGGTGATCAAACCTGGGATATGCCCCGGGATGATATGTTAAAAAAAATCAGCTTTGTGAAGGAATTCATCATAAAGCTCAGTAACAGGAGCGAGTGGGATCATAACACCACCTTGAACTTGAATAAAAATGCCATCAAATGGTATACTGATGGCTCCAAAACGGCAGAGGGAATTGGAATAGGAATATATGGCCTAGAATCACATATTTCGAAAGCTTGGGAAAATATCCAAGTATATTTCAGGCGGAAATACACGCTATTGAAGGATGTGTTCAGTTCAGTATGGATAGAAATTATCGAGATTATCATCATGTCTGATAGTCAAGAAGCATCAAGGCGCTGAGCTCATATGAAATCAATTCCAAAGGGAATGCCTAGGGAAATTAAATGAGCTAGGCAAAAGGAATAAAGTAACCCTCATGTGGGTTCCGGGTCACACAGGAGTGGAAGGAAACGAAATAACTGATAACCTCGCAAAAAAGGGGGCTGGAATGTCTTTTGCAGGCCCTGAACCCTTTTGCGGGCTAAGTAACAGTACAATACCGAAGAAACTAAAAATAGAAATGGAGCAAAGAAAATCCAGTTACTGGGAAAATCTCCAGGGAATAAGATAGTGTATAAGATTTTCCCATATTTTCCAGACGCTTCTAATATAAATTTAAAATAAATTTAAATAAATTATATCATGTGAACACCTGCCAGTAATCGATGGCTAAAATAACCAACAAAAGGAAAATATATATATATATATATATACCAAAAATCGTCCCGAAAGTTAATCCCCTTTACAGTACCAGCCACAAAGGTGCCGCAACCTTGCTAGAGATTTATATTCGCAGAATTTGACTTTATGGGTAGACTACGCCAAAGAATTTAATAAAAGAATATAGCTTTTCTTATGTCATCTTTTTTTTGAGCGGAGTGTACCCCATTTTTAATGTTTCTTTTTTGTTTATTTTGGGTTTTAATTTTATTTTAGTTTCACTTGAGTGTAAGTGATACATGAAATATTTTTTCTGCTCATGTTGCATAATAGCCAACTCCATGCACGTAAAAGCGCCCTTAAACAGTTTATTTACTGGTACGTAAACCTTAAATTGGTGTTTACTGAAGAAACCAGATGTGTGCAAACACATTGACATTCCTGGTAACATTTAAGAAGTAAAGTAACTAAACTGTTAAACGTTGTAACATACTAACCCTAGTGAAGGTAGGAACCTTGACACAACCATACGAACTGCAATGGACCATCTGTTGTCGCCGCACGGAACTAATATTTTCTAATCTGTCATAGCGAGAAATTTGATCGTAATATTCGTAGTATTACTATATTGAAATCATTTCTTGAACTTCATTCATTTTCGAATGTTGTTTTATTTATGCATAGGTACATGTTAGGAATACAGAGTACAGCGTACCGTCTATATACGAATAAACTGAAAGCTAACTGCATACAGGAGTGGATAGATAATGTGATGATTTATTACAATATCAATATTATTAGTACGTTATAGAAGTAAATAATTAATGAAAAGGTGTAGGATATATGTATTGCAGACTTCACGATACCTACTTACAATATAATTTTTCTCTGCATATGGCATATAAATAATTTTACGGTGTTTTAACCTTTAGGTACTTTACTTAGGTATTTTCCAAAGAAACAGTAGATGTATTAAAGCCACTACAATGTCTTTCTAGAGTTAATCATAATTAGTGTATTCAAACAACATTCCTCTATTTTTTTCTGGAGTTTTATTTGGTTTTACATGTACATTTATTATAACACATACGTGTGACGTATGACTTGGAAATCCCATGCTTCTATTCCACGGTAATCGAAAATGCAGATATCTGCCATGAAAATTGCTGATTATTATTATTATGCGGAAACTACAGGTGGTGCGCACACTCAATTGACATTATTTATGTATTTCCACGCCCTTGGTTCGTAAATAACTATGTAGAAACGGCTAATCAATAAAACCCTTTCTATTTGTATACAAAGCAATAAATCCTAACGAATTGAAACAGTTTCTTTACGACTTTATTTCTTAGAACTTATTAGAACTACATTAAAATTCTGAAAATTCCTTTAACAAGTTTAATACTGACATCATTTTTTTAGTTAGCTCCAAAGCATTACATGGAGACAAGAAGTTAATGTATTTTTGCTTTTAACTGTAATAATTAGGTGGAATTTTTCCCAACACGTGAGGAGAAAATTTGTCTTGGGAGAAATTATTACAGTTAAAAGCAGAAATACATTAACTTGTTATTTTCTCACTGTAAAAAACTTGCAATCTTTGCAGTACATGCAGATATTTATAGGAATATTCGAAGAAGCTAATTAATACTAATAAGTGTACAATCTCATTGTTTGGACTAACATATTAATTAAAGACCAGCAGTGGTTAAGGTAACTTAACACCCAGGAGGCCCCTATTACCGTGCTGTTAACCAATCAGAGTCTCACTTGCTCGTTTGATGTTATCGATAATTATAGCATTTCAGATATAATTCTTCTTAGAATTCGTATTTGCTTATAATTAAATTAAGGGTGAATTGAAGCGGATGATAATCACTTTATTGACGTTTACATGTATCTCCATTACAGTGGCTTGATGCAAAACTTATGTACTACAGATTGCTAGAAGCTTCACTATACTGAATGCACGATGCAACAGCATAACTATTATCATGATTTAAACATGTGTCCATTATAGTGAAGTTTAGGGTAATGTGTTTTAAAATGTATAGTGTTGTCAGGGCCATAGTTTTGAGTATTTTTCCAAAATTTGTGGAATTAACTGCCTTTCTATTGTTGATGAAGGTGTCTCATATGGAGTCTCCAAAAACACTGCAGCGTCTTACTTTCTTGTATTTAGTCTCCTGTTTCTTTTACCCATTAAGTTATACCAGCCATTCTAGTATCCTGGTGCACCCTACTAATCTCTGCAGATCTCTGCTTGCTTGATTGAAGTAATCCCGGGGTTATTTCTGGCTTACTAAATATTGCTTACCTTCTTGTGTCACACACTTCACAAAGAATGTAGTTAGTGCTGTCTGTCATCCCATTCCACAGTCTGCAGTTGGCGTCTCCAGTGTCGATTTGATCCCTTCCTTCTCAACTCATCGGCTTTTTCGTTTTCTTCAATTGGCGAATGTCAGAACACCAACAGTAAAGTGATTTTATTACGATTTGTCAGACTATTCAGTTCTCAAATTCATTTCCAAGCCGATCTTAATTGTGTCTTAGGGTTCACTAGTATCCTCCCGCAGTATCACTTAGCTGTCCATTGCACAATAAATCCGCTTATTTTTAAAGTCCTATAATTGACTTGTGTTGCACAATGCGATATTGTCCATGGAATTACTTAAAATAGTACAGTTTCCTGACTCTAGTTACTTTCGGTAAATATAAGTTATTTTAAAAAAATGTGATGGAATGTTTCATTTCTCTTTAATCTTGAAAAAGCATTTAGTATCCACGCTAATTAAGTGCGTAGGTATTAGGTAATTTATGATATCCAATATATAAAGCACTGGCATTATTAATGGAAACTTCAAATCAGTTCAAGTGATCACTATAACGAATACATCATTGTTGTTTCTCAGGTAGTTACTAAGTTCACTCGTTGTGCAGTCTAATCGCTCGAAATTAGTTGTCCCTATTATGTGGCAACTACGTCGTTGACGTATTTATTGGTTAAATTAATCCAAGGGTTGATTATTAACGGTGCGAGTTACGTTATAACTTTATCCCCGTCAACTGGAATAATATTCACGATCAATATTCATGAACAAGTTTGTTGAGATTACTAGGTTTATACATTATATTACACCTAAGTAGAAAGTTATTGAAATTACTACATTGCTCTGTTGTAAAGGGATCACTTTTTTATATATTTCTATGTTAATTGAATTGATTTAATACGAATAAAATTAAATTAAAAATTTGTAAACCGTATAAAAACACTTCACTAAAGATGTTGGAATTCGTATTTAACTCGCTTCTCACTTATATATTTATATAATCGTTCTGTACTTACACATTTATTTGTAATTGTAAATAATACTAATAATAATAATTTTTGTTAATCATTCATAGAATTCCTAGTATAATAATTATAGTATCACATTTGAAAATAATAATAATGCTAATATATCATAGTCATGTCTTTTTTACGTATTACATATTTATATTTTCCAGCCATCTTAACCCTTCTCATTGTTTAATAAAACACAACGAGGAATTGTCTGAGCTGCTAAAACTCGTCGGTACACGCGATCGAAAATTTTGAATTTAGTAGCCGAAGAATGGAATAATTTAATTTTAGTTTTTCAAACTATTGTGGAGGGCCCTGATTCGGGATCGGAATCCATTAATGCTGCAAAAGGTTTTCTCAGGCAATTTAATGATTTTGAATTTGCAATTTTGACTTTCCTATATCGTGAAATTTTTGTTTGCACCAATCTTTTATTCCAAATTTTGTAAAAGAAATTTAAACATTTCTTTAATTCATATATTAAATATTGTTCAGAACAAATAAATATTGCATCCTCGCATATAAAGAACTTTAGAAATGAAATAATTTTTTTTTATTAAATACTCGTTTAATTGTAAAATAACGCAATCAATAATTTCATAAAATATAAGTTAGTGTTTATTAAAAATTTCTTCCTCAAGCAATGGTACCCTCGCCTTTTTTGAAATTCAGTTAAGTTTTTGCAGATGTTAAAAATCTCTGAAATACTCGTTTTGCTAATTCAAGTAAATTAGAATTTTTAGCTCATATTGATTCTTCAAAGCATTCTGAGTATTCTAAAAAATTTCCCAAGAAAGCACTCAATTGTTTATTTAAAGTATTTCCCAACATATTTGATAAAGACAGGTTGATTAACGAACTTTCAATTTTGTATTGCGATGAACAGTTTCGTAATATGGATGTACATAGAACTTTGAAACTAGCTTATGCAGAATATAAAGACATTTTTCCAGAAAGTTTCAAGCTTTTCTGTTTAATTTTGACCATTCCTGCCACAAGTTGCTCAGTTGAAAGAATTTTTTCTTGTTTAAAACGTATAAAGACGTATCTTAGAAATACAATCTCTCAAGACAGACTTAACGGGTTAACTAAATTATCCATAGAAAAAGAATTAATATCTAATTTTAATAAAAACAGTAAATTTTATGAAGGCATTATTAATAGATTTAGTAACTTGAAGGATAGAGGTATAAATTTGATATAAATTACCCACAAGCCGCCACTGATTCTAAGCATTAGAAATCCAAGTAAATTGCCTATCATAGGTGATAATAATAGGCGAAGAAATATTATATGCACCACGGCAATTAAATTCCTTAATAGAATTCATTTGTATTATCCATTTATTTCCATTTAAATTCAACCCGAAAAGAAATCTTAATTCTCCCAAAATATAAGGATTCCCTAATTGCCACTCCTGCTAATCACTCAACATGTATGTAAATATATATTAAATTGTTAAATCTTCTATATCTATTATCTTCTTCCCATGTTGTTGCTTTTCCATTTACAATTTTTCAGTTGCATCCTGTCTCAAATATGCACAAAATAAACGAAGATATTGGTCAATTAGTATTAGAATAAACTAATATGTAAGATTTAACATCGATGATAATCATGCAAGTTAAATTATACGGAAAATGGAGAAAAATGTTTAAGGTATTCCAAAATTTACTATTCGTGTCAGAAGGTATCTATTTACCTCTTTTAAAATATGTAAACATTGTGTCAAAACGCAAAATCACCAAACCCTTGTCAAAATAAGAAATATATGCGAAAAAAAACGTTTCGGAACGAAATACGCTATACCGCAAACATAAAACCCAGCAAATCATTTAATATATTAATGTGCAAATATATGTTTTGGAGATGAAAGAGGAATTTAAGTATTTAAAAAATATTATGAGTGTATTTAAACCGAGAAAAATATTTACTTTTAATTTATTTAACGTTTAGAGGAAGTAGCATAACAAAGCTAAAATTATATCTCATCATATCCACGACAAAAAGACTATGTATTTGTTTATGACAATCATATTTATAATTTTTATTCAGATTAATTTTGCCGATGTAGAATAAAATAATTTTCAGGTTTTCGAACATTTTTTTCAACACGTATTTCAGCATCGCTTATGAGCAAACATTGTTTGTATATACGTAAATTTATCGTAAAAGGTAAATTTACTGTAAAAAGTTATTATGATGTGTTTCACAAACACAGTTATGAACTTGATTTAAAGTTGAAACTGAAATTTTTAACCACGTCTTGGTCTAAATATTGCAAATCGGAAGTTGAGTTCTGGTTTATACACAAAATTAGGGAAACGCCTCGACAAAAATATAATAAAAAAAAATTTTTTTTTTAAGTTATTGATGTTTTAATTCGCATAACATGTTTTACAAAAGTTTCTGCTTATTCACAAGAAATTTTGACGTGAAATTTTGCTTTTTCTCTTTAATTTAAAACTAATTTGTGAAGCCATTGCTGTTATAAAATTAACATTATTATTTTGATGTACCTCTAAATTAGTTCACGAGTGTATTTATATCATTTAAGGTGAGGATATAAATAAAAAAAAGTTAAATAAAGGAGTATTTCTATTTTCTCCTTTCATTCGGTGATTTAGTAATTTGCTTTTCGCTTGTTATATAATATATGCCTTCCGATTTTTCCTCATATAACAGGCAGATTAGGTACTAACTTTGGCATTAAAAAAAAACAGAGTTTACGAAACTTAACGAAATTACTTAAATTAATAGCAATAAATTACTCTTTTAAATAAATATAAATTTAGTTTTCTAATTATAATAGTGTAAGCACTAAGTTAGTAGTAATAAATTGCCATATTCATTTTTTTTCAGTTTTCACCTTATTATTGAATTAAAAAATTACACATTGGCGAAACGTCAAATAGATAACACAAAATACATGTAGTGCTGTAGTTGCTTCAACATAATGCGTTAGAACCAAGAATTTTAATAAATAAATGTTTTTATTAATGTTTATCATTTCCAGTCTTAAAATTTCTTCTTTGAAACACACAATTACAAACTTTGGTATAGTTAAGGAAAAATGTATGTGGACAGCCCTCTTAACACGTGGGCAGCACAGTTACAGCGAGCATAGATGAATATCACCCCTCTCAACACAATCCCAGTACAGTGGTCGTAGAAATTGTAGGGGATACAACTGTCATTTTAAGATGCGTCAGAAGAGAGATATTGGAGATTTCCACCAATGAACGAAATGTTCTTCTAAACAAATCCATTTATGCAGAAAATTATATTAAAAAGCATATATAAAAGTATAAACTGCAGTGAGTGTATACATTCACTAGTGAATGTAGTGTTATATGTAAATAATAGTGTTACAGTAAAGCATAAACTACAGTTAATGTATACATCTACTAGTGAATGTATACCCTTACTGTAGTTTATGCTTTCACTGTAATATTGTAACATACACATATTTGCCATACAAGTCATAAATTAAATATATATGTAAAATATAATAATTATAGAACAACTATTTAAAAAGTGCGGCAAACTCTTCCACGGATTAGACGCAGCGCTGAAACAACTAGGAGCGCATCCGTCTGTTAAAGATTTTTTCATTATTCAAGGACTCTATTTCGGGCGGTGGTAAATTGAAAAGTGTCAACCTAGCTGACGTTGGGGATGTCCTTGTTACGTTGAGCCTATTTAAGGGTATACTATATTTGCTTTTTTGCCTCGTATCATGTGAATGCAGGTCGCCATTCCTGACAAACGCCTCCCTATTGGTGAAAATGTGCATCAAAAGTTCTAGTATATACACACTTGGCAAGGGTAAGATATTAAATTTGATTAAAATATGGCCGACAAGAGTCTGTACTTTTAATATTTGCCATGCAGCGAATAACACGCTTCTGAGCCAGAAATACTTCGTTTGATGAAACCCACGCGCCCCAGAATACAATCCCGTACTGAATAACACTGTGTACCCGACCATAATAAAAGCTAAGTAAGTAATTAAGGTCTATTATATGTTTTAAATTTCTAATTTGTAAACATGCCGAACTGATTTTCTTAACCAAAGCGAGACAATGATTTTTCCAACTCAAATTTTCATCAATATTTAAATCCAAAAATTTTACGACATTTTTTCGTTCCAAATCAAAACCATTAACCTGTACATTATCATTAGAAACTGACTTATTTTTATAGTTAGAAGCACGGAAACGCATATAATTGGTTTTAGATAGATTCATGCATAGTTTATTGATGTTAAACAACCGACCCAGGTCATCCAGAAGTCTCTCTGCCTTTTTACACACATCCTTAGTATCCACAGCAGAGGTGTCATCTGCGTAAATGATCAAAGCACAATGTACAAAGTTAACAATATCGTTGATAAACAGGATGAAAAGAATTGGACCCAAGATTGAGCCCTGGAGCACTCCCATTGCAATAAGTAACAGAGCAGACACAACATCCCACACAATTAAACCATGTCCTTCCTTAAAGGATACTTTTACATATTGAAATCTGTTTGACAGATATGATAAGAACCAATCTGCCATTACACCACGAATGCCGTAAAGATTAAGTTTACGTATTAAGATATCGTGATCAACACAGTCAAAGGCGCGAGATAGATCGCAAAAGACTCCGACCGGATATTCACCCCTATCCAGAGATTTATACACATCGTTTGTGAATTTAAGAATAGCTTGAAAAATAGGTATTGAGTAATAACTACATACCTACATAGGACCCTTACATTTAGTTAAAAATTCTGTTTTAGGTTCGGATTTCAATTTGTCTAATTTGAAAGGTGAAGTTTTCGTTACTGAAAGCCCTAACTACACTGAGAGAAAAACATGTGTTAAGTCAACTCAAAATTGGGTTATATACAGTGTAAATCTGTAATCTGGAATAAATTCGGTAAAGCGAAGACAGTATTTTTTCCGGAAATATACTCGGACACGTCGATTAGTATTTTAAATTGCTCAAATTCATCTGAGAAAATTTTATACAGCGTGTCCCAAATTTGAGAGATATGACGTCATCGACAATTTTTTTAAATGGCAGCCCTAATTTTTTTATAACTATTCTTAAAGGGTATATCAAATTACACATGCTTACCAAATTTCAAGTTTTTATTCCTTGTCATTAAAAAGATATTTAACAATAACTAATTAGAAAAATGAAGAAATCTGATTTAAATTTATTTTTATGAAGTTTAAAAATGGCACGTCAAAGGGTTTTTGTTTATCTTTTTTTTTTGTCAAACCAGGTTGACGTCTTATCACAATGTCAAAAAACAAGGTATTTAATAAAAATAAGTAAGAAGTGAAGCCAGTATTCGACTCGTATTGAGCGAGGACACTTATTAGTTTGCCGTTTCGTGAGAAACACCGTTTGTTGAAAAATCGACCATAATGCCGTATTTAACTGAAACCCACAAAATTTAAATTTTAATGATGATTGGGTACGGAGATAGGACAAGAACACAAAATGAAGTTACTCATTTATTCAGAGAGAAGTATCCTGATTTACCACCCATATCTCAAAGTACCATAAGCAAGATTGAAAAACAGTTTCGGGAAAACGGGCATTTAAGAAAAACAAATAATCATCGTCAGAGTGCGCTCAATAAAGAAGTAAAACTTAATGTAATTCTTTCTGTTCAAGAAAATCCTTATATCTCCAGTAGGCTGATAGGTAGGGAACTCGAAATTAGCCGGTCTTCGGTGGCAAGAACTCTTAAAGCACAATTTTTTTCCCTGTAAATAGACAATCCTCCAGGAACTCACCTAAGATGATTCGGATCGAAAACTTCAGTTTTGCGAACAAATGATGGATCTACTAGACAGAAATGTTGTAAACGTTCTATTTTCTGACGAATCAACGTTTATGTTAAATGGTGAGGTAAATCGTCAAAACTGTCGTTATTGGGCAGACAACAACCCACGATGGATGAGAGAAGGCCACACTCAACATCCAGAAAAAGTCAATGTTTGGGCAGGCATTGCTGGTGATCGAGTAATAGGATCAATTTTCTTCCAAGAAAATCTCAATGGAGCGAGATATTTAGAATTCTTGCAGGAAGAACTAGTACCGAATTTGGCTACTCTATTCCGTGATCCGCTTGAAGCTGATGTCCAGAATAGAACCATCTGGTTCCAATAAGACGGCGCGCCGCCTCATTTTGCAAGACCTGTCCGTGTGTGTCTAGATTATGTGTTTCCAGGCAGATGGATTGGTAGAAGAGGACCTTTTTTTGGCCACCCAGGTCTTCGGATTTAACACCAATGGACTATTTCTTATGGGGGTACGTGAAAGGCAAAGTTTTTAAAACCGAACCGGAAAATATTGAGGTGTTGAAAGAACGAATAAGACAGGAGTGTAGGCTAATTTCCGCTGAAGTAATTAGAAATGTTCAAAATGAGTTTCGGTTCCGTTTAGGGTATTGTCAGGAAGTACATGGACAACATTTTGAACATTTATTGTAGAAGAGATATGATTGAGGTGAATCAAATTTCTTCATTTTTCGAATTAGTTATTGTTAAATATCTTTTTAATGACAAGGAATAAAAACTTGAAATTTGGTACACGTGTGTAATTTGATATACCCTTTAAGAATAGTTATAAAAAAATTAGGGGTGCCATTTAAAAAAATTGTCGATGACGTCATATCTCAAATTTGAGACACGCTGTATAAAATTTTCTCAGATGAAAAAGTGGGCAATTTAAAATACTAATCGATATTTCCGAAAAAGATAGTGTCTTCGCTTTACTGAATTTATTCCAGATTACAGACTCACGCTGTATAAGCAACAAAAAATTGGGTTAATACAACACATGAAGTATTGGTTTAATTAAACGTAGTGTTGAAGCAGCCTTTAAAAGCTTAATTCAGTACAACGTAGCGTTGTGTAAACCCAGTATAAATAGTAATATTATTAATAAGAAAATATTTATTAACTTACGTAAAAACGTACTTATCAAAAAGATGGGCGTATATAATTTTTACACCGATTTACAGATTTTGGTGTTAGATCCAAATATTGCAATTTATTGAGTTCCAAACAACTCATTATAAATATGAAAGAATTGTGAAGGAAAAATAGAGAAAATATAACAGCATTTTAAATCATTCGACTTCCCAACTTCAAACACAAACGTAGATAAATATTCTGTTTAACTTAGATGAAGCACTTTAAGGAAATAGCTATTTTAAGTTGAATTAAAACTCCTGAAAGTTTAATGTCGTCTCCGGAGAGAACCTTAATTAAAGTTAAATTAACGATCCATTAAAAAGTGCGCAAACATTGTAATTGCATCCTCATTCGATTCTGTTTCAATTACGTGTTATTTACACGCGCTTATCAAGGCAAAATCTCGCATTAGGGATATTTTAATTCCCTACCTTACGCACGCTTCATTTCTTCTATTCCTCGGGCACAATCACTATCGCAAGGAGATCGCACAGATCACCGTTTGTCGTCGAACACGCACCAAGAGAAGAAGAAAACGAAAAACTTAATAACTTCGGGCACAGAATGAAAAATTTCTCATCAATCCGCCCATCTCGGCGGGGCGAGAATTCAATTTTCAACCGGGCCTTCCCGGATCCGCTTTTTTCTTTTCCTCTGTTCTCGAGAAGCACCCCACCCTTCCTCTGTCCGCGAAAAACGATCACTAAACGGGAGAAGAAGAAGTAAAAAAAGAATGGAATTCACTAGACGAAGCGAGTCGGAAAATTTTTATCGCGAAGACGATAATAGTTCCTCCTGGTGTGAACGAACATGGTTGTTATTCCGTTCCGGTAAAAGCTCGCTGGAACACGCGCGTGATCCTCGCGAGTACGACTTTCTCGATCCTTCGGCCGACGCGACGAAAGCGCGCGATTGTTGGAGTTACTCCCGCAACTGGCGTCGACGGACGCGACGACACCCCGTGGTAGCGTCGAGACGTCAGTGGCGCAAGCGCCCGCTCCTCGTGTTTAATGCGGTCGGTCTCTGTATAGCCGTTGTTCTCCCCGAATGTCAGTCGGGAGGCGATCCGAGGACGTGTGGAGATATATAAAGAAAGGCGAGCAGTGCATGTGCATTGATGTCAGCGTAAAAGCGTTGCGGCGGGTCAACGATGAGAATGGGGCACGCGATTTATGCCCGTCATCTGGGAGAGACGATGTATGAATGTGACTCTGTGTAATGCAGAATGCACATTTTGTGGTGAATGGGAAAGCTTTGGAACGAAAGCTTTCGTACAAAAACGTCAGATTCATGTTGATGTGCACAATAAAGCGATACAGGATTTAATTCAACGATTTTACATAAAATTGGTGGATTCTCAAATATTCGGCCGGGATGTAGCAACAGCAACAAAGCATCCGCGCTGCAATAAAAATTACCGAGAATTAAAAAAAAAACCTTATCTCAACATATTAATTAGGGGAGGGTCTGATAAAACAGGGTAGTATATTTTGATCTATTGTAAGAATTCGAAATTCCATCCTGTATAATGCGAGAATTTAAATTCATTTTCTTAGTGCGTAATTGATAAGTACCGTGGCATTTTAAAAAAAAGCAAGCGCTGCCTCGCCGGAGACGACAATCTATTCTTTGTTTAAAGACTCGCGTAATTAAAATAACATGGTAATACTTTGTATGTTATCTCTTACTTTGTCCAATGTATGTTATCTAATACCTTGTTCATTGTATGTTACAAGACGCCGGTCGCCAATTTCCCACGTTACGCTATCAATGGGTCGTCTGAAAGTCAGAAAAATAACGCCTTCGGTCATACTTGCGCCCTTCTGTGAAGAGAGGACGAACTAGTTATCGGTGCAAAATGACGTCACAACTAGAGTTTATAAAAACCCTTAACATAGCGGTTTTGAATAAATTAGTTCGCGATCCTTCAAACTAGCTTCAGGAATAAGCTCGCGTTCTCCTTCGTCGAGTGTCTTTAAATCTTAAAAATTAAAACTTCTCATCTTAGTTTTTGCAATCAAAATACGCTTAAAATTCGAGAACAGGAAGCACAAGCTTTCCTCGAAAGGTGTTTCGATTTGTGATTAGTTTCATGAAAATTACCCCCTTTTCTTGGCTTAAAAAGATTGTGTGTGTTGTGCAAAGTTTTGTGCCTAAATTTGGTTTACGTGAAGAATTATCTTTCCCACATCGACCGGTAAGATGTTCAAAAATTCTGCTTAAGACTAACCATTGCAAATACATAAAAATCGTAACTCTCTCTCTCTCTCTCCCTCAATAAATTAGTATGTTAAATTATTCATTAAGATAATTGTGTTTTGGTTTACTTTTTTTTGTTGTTCACTTGTCATCCCGTTTAATTTTGTAGCTTATATAATAATATAAAAACTTTAATATATAATTGTAAAAGATATAAGTCGTTCTTCTATTTCGTCATTCTAAAAGAAGTTCAGTTTGAACCCTTAGTGAAGTCCCGAGAGGAAGTCAGTCAGACTAGTAAAGAGAAAGCCGACGAGAAGAGTAAGTCGACAATCCTTAGGCTAACTAACGGCTCTGCTCCAACTAACGGAGGAAAACACAGTTGGGAAACATCTTTGGCTAAAATTACTAAAACCATTCACTACCGAACAAAAATTTTGTTTCTCAGCAGTGGCTCGCCGGTCAAAAGAACAGGTGTGGGTTATCTGTGAGACGCAGTTTGGCATTGTCTTATTTGAATTTGGGCTGGCCATCCCCAAAAGTCTCCAGATAGGAAAACCCGTTTTCGTTACACTATCGTAAAAATTTTATAAAGAATCATAAACTATTCACAAAAATCACATTTATAAGGTTCATCGTCCACATCGTCTATACCAGCACACTCTTTATGAGCCCATCGATTACATCTAAAGCACTTTATTCAATCTTCCTCAGATTTTGAACTTGAAAAAAGCTCATTGCAGTAAATGCAAGCTGTGTTACTGTCTTCTTCATCTTCTGACGAAGACTCACAGACCTGTGCTGCAGCAGCTTTCTTTGATTTCTTTTTCTTCTCCTCATTTCTATTGCAGAATCAACAGAATTGCGTCTAGAACTATATCCCGTAGGAAATTTCTTAGGTCTTTCCTTTTTGACAAGATGAAATCAGTTCTTCCTTGTAAGGAGAACTTGATAGTATAACTGTTTTTCCTTTTCTTCTTCTGTTTGGTCTTTTTCTTCTTTCCCCTGTGGGGACTGCTTTTATGTCTTTTGGAGAGACTTGGGAAGCTGAAGTGGAAGACGCAGAGTCATTCGATTGGGTAGATCGTGATGTGTAGGGATCAGAAGCTGTCCTCTTCTGGGACTCGGAAACTAATTCTGGAGAAGTCACATCTTTCCGTGGTTCCGAAGCAGATTTCTCTAGTGGCGCGTCAGTAGTTTTAGCTGGCTGGAACAAGCAATCAGGGAAAACATAGGTATCCAAAGGAAAGATTTCGGTCTTCCGGAATCCATTTACTGCAGTCTCAATGGAAGCCGATTTCATAAATGCTGTTCCATACAGTCCTGCAACCTGATTTATTGTGATGACGCGCCCAGGGTGACACTGAAGCCATTTGCTTACCTCTTGAGAGTAGTAATTACTCACTGGCAGTGGTGCCATGAAAGCCACATCTAGGGGCTGCACACGATGCGTGCAGTGTGGCGGAAAGCAGGCAAATTGGACATTATATTCTCGGGCCAAGTCAATAAGTTTAATGCTCTTGGTATGCGTTGCATGTTCATCCAATAACAGAAGCACAGACTTTTCTTTGGTTAGTTTCGAAAACTCAACGATACGTTGAAACCACTTGATGAATAAATCCTTTTGTATCCATACACTGGGATGATATTCAGCAGTACATCCAAGCAGAGCATTATCAAGCAGCTTTGATTTAGCTCTCTGACGGGGGAACACAAGGATTGTTGGCATGTAAATACCTGAAGCATTCATACATGTCTCTGCCGTAACTAAAACGCCTGCAGAAACCAAACTCTCGACTTTTCTTTTGCCCCTCAAGGCAAGGGCCTTCGATTTCTTTTGGGGGTACAGTCCTTATTCCTGTCTCGTCGACGTTGTACACTCTATCTGCAGTGAAGTTATGCTTCTGGTAAAGTTCAGAGTGCAAATCAAAGAATTGTTTCACTACTGGTCTGGTGAAGCCTATAGCTCTGGCAAGAGACGGGGTACCGCCCTGTTCTGTCCAACTTAGAAGTACCCTGTCTTATCAGACTACGTCATTTTATAAAGATATTCCCTTCAACAGGAAAATAACGACATATTTAGTTTGAAACAGATATCATTGTGTAGAGAGAATGGGCTTTGATTTGTATAATAGTTACTTTGAAATCCTCAAATGATTATCTTCCAGATATAATTACGAACGTCGGAGCCAAAAATTACAGCACAACACACTAAAAACAGGTTTTTAAATCCAGAGAACACACGCATGCGCAAGCCTGGTTGCTAAAAGGCGGTAAAAAGCTGATAAAGAAGTTAGTGTGTTGCTCGGCAGATGACAACCTACACCAAATGAGAAAAATGCAGTATCCCATTTTATCAGACTACACTGTTTTGTCCAACCTTCCCTAAGTAAATTTAAACCAAAACAAAACTTCACTTCACCTCAAATTCTGACAACAAAGCTAAAGCTATCTGGGAAAATATACTCAATGACATTAGAAGTGTTACACGCTGAAGGAGTAATTTGTACAACTTGATTTTTTGATATCAGATTGCCTATATTTAAAGCAAGCTATAGTAAGAATTCTTATCTTTGATAACACTGGTCAACAGAATTTCAGCTTTATTTTGTCCCAGAAGGTCAATCGGCTGAACTTGGTAGAACTTTTTACACTTATTTCACATCCGTTTTCAAAATTTTCTATCAGGCAGGACTTCAAAGTGACAAAGGAATGAAATTTTGTGAAAGTATACAGGGTGAGTTTTTTATCTTCAGACCACGAAATATCTCTAAAACACTGCATCAAATCAAAAAAAGATCTTAATAAGATTTGTTATAATGTAGGGGGCTCACTGAATGAACTCGATCCCCAACTTCACTCCCTCAGAGTGGGAGGGGGGCAACTTTGACATCTTAAATAGGAACCCCCATTTTCTATTGCAGATTCGGATTCTACGCCATTAAGTATGTAGTTTTTGTTTGAAATTTTTTTATCGATTCGTAACAGATTGCGCTGTAATCGCAAAAAAACATGATTTTGTGTTTTTTTTATTTTAACATAAACTAACATTTCAAAAAGCCATGTGTTCGAAACTGTGCCTCTTCACCTCGATACATTTATATATTCGCAATTGGAATGCTATTCAACGATACAAAACCGTACTTTATTCAGTACTTGACAAGCTGTGAATACTTACACATTGTCCGATCCCCATTTAGATTATTAACTATTAATTCAATACAAATTAGTTAGTGTTGAATATTGGAACAGTAATGGAGGCTATAACATTGGAAGAGAAAATTGAAATGATTTACATCTATGCAGAAAGTGGTAGGAATATGGATGGTGCTGTTAATCTTTATTCACACCGTTTTCCCGACAAGGGGCGATCGCGCGCTTCTTTTTACCGAGTCGTTCAACAGTTCTCTAGCAAAGGACCTGTACAACCAAGAAAACGTAATCGCCGAAAAACAATTGCTGGATAAAATAATGAAATCGCGGTATTAGCTGCAGTAGCTAATAATCCGCACATTAGTACTCGAGAAATAGCTCGCGCATCAGGAATTTTTCAGTCTACTATCTGCCAAATATTGAAGCGTAGGAAATATCATCCATTTAGAGTTTTTATGCATCAAGAACTTCATGGCGATGATTTTCAAAATCGAGTGCAATTTTGTCAACGGGCGAGTATTATTTTCTGACGAGGCGACACTCACAAATCACGGTACAGTAAATCGGCACAACATGCATTACTGGAGTATCGAAAAATCCCCATTGGTTGTGCCAAGTTGAACATCAACATCCTTGGAAGGTAAATGTTTGGTGTGGAATAATCAGCAATAAACTTATTGGTCCATATTTCATCGATGGAAACTTAAATGGTGAAAAATATCGAAACATCTTGCAGAACAAACTTTCAGTGTTATAGAAGGTCTTCAACTTCTCTTGAACGTGCGACAAACAATGTTGTTTCAACATGACGGTTGTCCAGCACATTATTCAAGAATAGCACGAGAAGTATTAGATCGAGCCTACAACCGTCGATGAATCCGAAGAGGTGGTCCATTGTCTTGGCCTGCAAGATCGCCAGACCTTACTTCCCCTGACTTCTTTTTGTGGGGCCATTTAAAGTCTGAAGTTTATACAGAGGTGCCAACCACGAGGGAAAACATGATTGAGCGAATCACCAACGCTTGTTCAAGGATTACGCCGGAAACACTTCTCAGTTGTGTGCAATCATTCCAATTGCGAATAAATAAATGTATCGAAGTGGAAGGGCACATTTTCGAACACATTTTCTGAAATGGGTATGATAAAGTAAAGTTCTTTGTTGTTGAAATGTTATTTAATGTTAAAATAAAAGAAAATAAAATCATGTTTGCTTGCTTCTCTTTTTTGTATATTTTTTCTAGACGTTTACAATCATGTTTTTTGCGATTACAGCGCAATCTGTTACGAATCGAAACTAAAGGTTCAAACAAAAACTACATACATGATGGCGTAGAATCCGAATCTGCAATACAAAATAGGGGTTCCCATTTAAGATTTCAAAGTTGGTAAGGTGGGGGATCGAGTTCGACACCATTCAGTGAGCCCCCTACATTATAACAAATCTTATTAAAATCTTTTTTGATTTGATGCAGTGTTTTAGAGATATTCCGTTGTCTCAAGATAAAAAACTCACCCTGTATATTATAATATAAGTGTAAATCATGAAAAAAATGGCGAATAAAGTGATATTCTTGCTTGGAAAATGTGCTGACTTTCGGCTGTACTTTGCATCAGAAACATCTCTCTTCAGCATCCAGCAATAGTCTGGCTACATAACAGGGATTCAGTTGTTTCGTATCTCTTCTCCATGACTAGAATGTCCTGGTGAAATCTTTCGCCATGCTCGTCACTGACTGCTCCAAGGTTTTTTGGGAAAAAGTCCAAGTGGGAGTAAAGAAAGTGTATTTTTAGACTCATGTTGCAACCCATGCCTTTATATGAGGCCAGCAGATTGCTGACAATCTCTACGTAGTTTTCGACTTTACGATTTCCCAAGAAGCCGTCGTAAATCTTCTTAATAATAATTATTATTATTGTTGTTAATATAATAATGGATAAATATGGACTATAGAAAGGCCTTCGACTGTGTCCCTCATAGCTGGCTTCAGAAGGTGCTTGAACTGTATAAAGTAACCCCGCAAATACGACAAGCTTTGACAGCGCTGATGAGCAAATGGGAGACGGTGTTATACATAGATAATGAACCACTCGGTAGTATCAAAATCAACAGAGGCATATTTCAAGGGGACTCCCTAAGTCCCTTATAGTTCTGCCTTGCGCTAAGACCGCTTTCTTCCATACTTTCCAGACGGAACTACGGATACCAGGTGACTGCAAATTATAAGATTTTTCCCACTTGGTCTACATGGACGATTTTAAGGTAATAGGACAGAGTAGAGAAGAATTGGAACACATGCTCAAGCAGGTGGAAGCGTTCTCCGGGATATCAATATGACATTTGGTTTGGAGAAGTGTAAAATTAATGAATTGGAGAAGGGGAAGTGGAAGCAGCAAAAGGACTGCGAGCTTGGGGGTTTGACGGAGTCGGAGGAACGCCTAGTGATTGGACTTATGGGTAATACTGACAGCTATAAATACCTAGGAATGCTGCAGGCACGGTGAATAGAACACGAAACGATCAAGGAGACCCTGACCGAATAAGTACAGAAGCCGATTAAGTCAGATACTCAAGCCTTAAAATCGAAGTATACAACTACGGCAATAAATGCATACGCAATAGCGGTAATAAGTTAAACCTAAATAGACTTACGAGGAAAAAAGCTAACAGAATATCGAGCACACCACCCACACAACTGTGTAGAACGGTTATACCTCCCTAGATCAGCGAGTGGAAGTGGGCTACTCGATGTAAAGCGCCTCAATTACAAGATACAAATAAAAACTACACGGCCCTCAACTTAGAAAATAAAACAGTGCAAATGGGAATCAACAGCACCATTCCCCAATTGCTAGATGCATGGGGACGAAAACAACTGCACAGGAGATACTTAAACAATATACAGCAAGACCATATATAACTATAGTGCTTCAAACAAATGGCTTTAAAACGGAGAGCTTTTCCCAGAGACGGAAGGGTTTGTCCTGTCAATCCAAGACCACATTATCGCCACATTAAATTACAAAAAATACATCGTAAAAGATCCAACAGTTAGAGACGACAAATGTAGAATGTGCAAAACGAAACCAGAGACCATAGAGCACACCATCAATGCGTGTCCCCATAATGGCTCCCAGGGAATACACAGAGAGGCATAATGCTGTCGCAAAAATTTTGCACAATTGGATGGCATTCAAGATAGGGTATGTTTAAAACCGCTCATCTTATTACACATACACACCACAAAGTGTTTGTGAAACACCAGAAGCGATATTATACTGGGATAGAACTATACAAACGAATCATCTGGTAAACAACAACGGGCCAGAAATAGTTCTACGAAACAAAAAAAACGAACCATTTTTTTGAGGATCAACAAGTGGAGTACCAATGACATCCTTATTTCCTGGTTTCTGTGAAATTCGTTTTGGCCACTTTTTCCTTTTTAATGATTTTCCCTATCCCGACAGTCCAATGGGGGCGTGCTTCTATTGCTGTTATACTGTTTCTTATACGGTGGTCTGTTGCCCCAATACCATATATTTTTTATGATTCAGGATTTCAACATATATACCAACTCCAGAACCTGTGATCGTTTTAGGTCCATCTGCATGCAAGTTTGGTTTTGAATCCCTGGTTTCTGCTTGGCTTTCCCGTCATCCCAGTCCAAGATAATTTTTGAAGCATTTGTCAAAGGAGAGTTTGAGAGTCATTATGTCACTTCCCATTTCAAAGACAGGATTTACGGTTTCGGTTGTTATTCTGGCATGCCTAGAAGTATTTTAGCTCTCCAATTTCTACCATTTTTCAGTCTGTACGCTCCCAATCTTACTTCCCTTTTAATATAAATATCCATGGGGAGTTTAGCATGGTTATTCTGGTAACCTGCTGCTCCAGTAATGCACAAGCAAGCCAAACTATGTACTTTGCGAATTTAGTTATAGCCTGCTTCTGCATAGTCTCGCCACAAAACCAGCAGCAGCTCAGTGTAATAACAGTTCATTCATGCGTAGTTTCACGCCCCAAGTTTTTCTAATTGTTCCGTGGGTTGACATCAATATCTGCTTACATTTGTTGGTACTGCTCAAAATTGATCTGAGTACCTTCGAAACAGAACCATTCCTAGAATTAGTTTTGATGAATTGTACTGGTCGTTAGAAAATTGGTGTATTAGGCCACCAGCTCCTCTTTTTCGTAAAGAAACGGTTATATTCGCAGAAATAACGTTAAGTTTCCTCAATAATCGCCTCCATTTTTCGCACTCTCTGCAAAGCTGAAATGATGCTTGCATTTTTCCCCATTAAGAGTAATGCAATATCGTCCGCATATCTCTTAGTATAATACCCTGATAGGCCCAAAGCCGCTTTACAGTTCGCATTTTTTACAGCAAAAAATGCGTGCAATAAAAAAGGTAATGCATTCAATGGATTCGATCAGCTGTGCAATTTTAATGGTATGCACGGAATAGAACTGCCCTAATATTTCATTGCGCGTAATTTTATTGCAAGTAATAAACAAAATTGCAAACTGTAAAGCGGCCTTTGCAATTGGATATAATCAAAAAGTAATGGAAAACTATTTGGGCAATCATTGCGATTTTCTACAATTGAAGCATTTTAATGAAGCTTAAAGTATTTGTTTATTTTAACTTTACGCATTACTACAAATATATACCTGCCACAGACATAACCTTAAGTTGCCATTAAGAAATAAGATGCCGTCTCTGATAAAGATTTGTCGTAAAAACAAATGCAACCTACGCCAAAATATGGGTATAATGTATAATTTAACCCCACAAAACGTCAGATGTAAATTTATATACAGTTTCAACATGAAAATAATTAATTAAAACACACTAAGTAATAATAAGTATTTTCTAATTACATCAACCCTTTTTCCTATAAACAACAAATCAAAATAAAATTATCACAGTAAAAATATTTAAATTAAGTGACCCCTGTAAAGAAAGACTGACGGATCTCTCTTTTCGGATTAAATATTTACAAAATCTGGATTAACCGCACAGCCCATATCACGGAACCCGCGAATTCCAATAAAGACTGTTAAAGCGTAAATATGATAAAATACCTCCACTTTAAAAGCCCCGTTTGTCTCGCAAGGAGAATATTTTTTGTTTGTTGATTTTATGCCGGACCCGCGCTAATGCCCGCGCAGATTCCCAATGGCAAAAAAGCTTTTACTTAATTGAATATTACCTACCTAAATCTCTCCGATATTAATTACGTTCCACATTCTCTCCGTCTCTACTATTTATTCCCCTTCAAATTTTATTTTCCGGGATAATACAAGGCAACTCTTATTTTTGGATTAAATCGTTCACTTGTAACAAACAGTCGACGATTATCTAATGTTCCACGCCATGTATCATTACTAGAGACCGGATTATATGCAATGCATAATGTATTTTTTGCATATCTTTAATTATAGCATTGTAGACATATTAACACTAATTGAAATTAGATTAGCGCTAAATTAGTGATTGCATATATTGCATATTTAAAGCTTTCTAATTACCTTTCTCAATTAGTAAAAATTCCTAGTATCTAAGTAGATCGACAACCAAAAATTCTCAGAAGCGGATAAAATCTTTACATTGATTTCTCAAATACTTTTTCCAAGAATTGCACGTGTAATTTCGCCTAGCAGAAGGATGTGTAAATACGTTTTATTATTATTAATACCCAGAATAAACTACTTCATTGCATGAATATCTTTGGCGAACAGCAGTAAATTGTGTTAACGTTTTCAAAATACTGTGCGTAACATACAATGAGTATGCCGAACAAAATTTCTTTATGGGTAAGCCATATCTGAACTGGTAAAGATGGCGATAAAAATGTTTTTGTCGAGCTGCAGTAAACTGAATTTAAGTAAAAAAGTTTTTACTAAAGTTACAATTGTTTTAAAGTCTTAACTTTTGAAAAAAAATGACAATTGTTGTTTGTAGGTGTCTTCTGAGAGAAAATACCTTATGATCAACACCGCTAAAACTCCATCACATATTGGAAAATGTGAAAAAAAGCGATCCGCATGTGTGCAGCAACTATACATCAATGTATAGCATCAACTTCACGAAACTCAGACAAGAATATAATGGAATCTTGTAACGCATTAATTTGTCTAACATATCAATTACAGATTAAACAATGTTAATTGAAATCAATTTCTGTAAAATATTGCAAACATATATACCTGACGAAAGTACCTAACAAAAAATTATATCACATCTTTTACCACCAACAATAGCAGAAAACAAAGTTGGTAGGGAATAATTTTATTTAATAAGGTAGTAAAAGTGCGGAATATAGTGGCCGTTAATTGCCCCCATTTAATATAGGAATTCTTCGTGAAGATATTGCTAGGTAAATCATATTAATTTATTGTAAAGAACTTCAAAAAACAAAATAATGTGACAATTGCCCAATATCGTTCAAGAAGTTATCAAATTCCTTTTTACCTGGAAGTATACCTTGTGAAATGTGTCCGACGCTGCACAATACATGATAAAGCCCGCGCAAAATTTAAATTTTTTTGTAGGAACATTATCATACCCCTTGTTTAGCTCAACGGGTTCAATCGTGTAGCCGAAAAACATAGAATCAATTCTCATTTGATTAATGATTTAATTAGAATGTCAAAGAGTATTTTTAAAAACACTTTACGAATCCAATTTATAAGGACGACTTCCCGGTGTTAAGTTCCCCCCTGAATCGATTATTACGAGATGGGTACATGGTTAGAGGCTGCAATTTTTTTCGCCGATAATTTGAAGGAATAAAAAATGTAATCTTGAAATCACTGCTGACTGCATTGCCTAAAAACTGTAAAAGAAGTAACATCAACAGAATGCTACAAAACTTTGTATATTAAGTCAAATTATAGCTTTGTTTCAAGTTCCATTGTAAACTAGAAACGCAGGGATGTCGCTCTCGAACAGTCGAAATAGTAACGAATTTGATATCTATGTAAGAAGGTTAAAGGGTAAAATAGTAATCTATACACGATACTTTAAAAAAGTGATAAATAAAAATGCGGGTAGTAAATTGAAGAAAGTTAAGAAAATTGAAGGTAAACAGAAACGATTTCGACTTAAATTTTAGTTTAGAATGTAATGCAAAGTTAAAAAAATGCACCAATATCTGTGGGTTGAAAGAAGCTTTTTAATTCGAAACATATGTATTCTGATAAAACAAAACTTTCTTTACACAATTTGAAAAAGATTTAATTATAAATTGTTAAGAAATTGGTGTAAAAAGTTGTCATAAAGTTATGTTTAAATTTCTGCCTATTATTTTATGTAAAAATTTTGTATATTGTCGCAATTTTTTTGCATATATGCCCAGGTTTATGCATTTTTCAAAAATCGATGCATAAAGCGTATAATTACAGTTATTTCGTTGCATAATCCGGTCCTAATTTTATGATGTGCTATAGATGTACTATAGATGTGCGAATCGCATTTACTACTCAGTAGTAGTAAATGCGATTCGCTAAATGTTGCATATTATACTGTAGGCGCGAATTTAACTTACTCTACAAACAATTTTAATTATATAAATAATAAAATATTGATAAATCTCGGTACATACATAAGAACCAAAGTGAAGAAATACTCCTACTTTACGTACACTAGCCTTGGGCCTTAAGATCTGTTCGTGATTTATGTACATAGATACGTATAAGTTATTATTTAATTTTTATCACATATTATCTAAAATTTATCTTTCCAATTCCTAACGCACTTTATTTAATTATCATTTTTTTATTCCTCAAATCTCCTACGTACCTTTCAACAGGCGTATTGAAATCAGAGAAATGGAGGAATCAAACAGAATACATAAAGAAGCCAACCCGTAACACGCATCGTTGCGCCATCCTTTTTTCCGTACGCCTTTCTCACGTCATGTTCAACCAACGCGTTAGTTAATATAAAAGCAGTACGCGGGAAAAAAATTGCTGTCGCTTTAATGCCGGGCAGGACGAATAAACACGAAATATTGAACGTAAACGTGTCGGATTTTCCTTTCGATCTTTTCCGTTTCCTCCCTCGTATGCGCATTATATATTCTTTTTTCATCTTCGTCTCTCTATATTTCAACACGTAATTCTTTCTGTCATCTTTTTTTTTGAGAGCACTTCGAGAATACTAATATTTTCGATAGAAGTGTCCGGACGGCTGGAACAGAGTATTCTACCCTCGTTTCAGGAACGCATGGAGTGGTTGTGGTAGGTGTACAAAAGCGTGTTATGGTTATGTACTGGAATATAGATAAATAAAATAGGGTTGGAGATCTACATTATACCTCTCAGGAACTCTCTGTCCTGGATTGTATCCGTCTATCTTAGGTTTAAGAAAATTGTTTATTTGTCACGTTTTTTTTTATGTTAACAATAAAAGAAGCATGAATGGAATGAAAAAAGAAAACTTTCAGGTTTTCGAATCAATGACCTTGAACAAGGTATAATATTACCAAACGGTATTTTTAAGTGAATGCCTTGATAACTATCTGTCTTCAAAAGCTACTATGAATACATAAGTATCAAAGAATTCTTCTATCACTCAAAATTGGTACTGGGTGTTCCGCAACCTCGCTACAGTCTTCAATTTTGTTTCATCTTTAATACAAGACCGTCAACATCATTGTGTTGTGCATCAAGTACCACAAAATTTTAAAGAAATAAGAGTGTTATCTTAAACGTTAGCTCTAATGCTAGCTCTAAAGTTACTCTAACACTAGCCTTAAGCACAGCTCTGCCTTAGCTCTAATTTGTTCCTTATAATCTTTAGCATTACATAATAAACGTCGGATTTAAACAATCCCATAGACAATGGAAGCAGCCCAAACACCAGGTTAGAGTTGCGGACTTGTTTCACCGCGATTTTTTCAGATCTATTGTGGTCCCTTTTTCCTAGAAAGACAGCTCCCATTTTCCTGAAGACAACTCTCATTTTTCTTCTTTGTGTAGCTGATGGGGTTCTCCACCCCAATTACTAGAAAATACTAAAGAATCTTGGCCAGATTACCGCGAATTCCTTAACATTGATGATGCTTTTAAATTTTTCTATGACACTGTCTCTTATCACTTTAATACATTTTTCCCTGAGAAAATGACTATTTGCAAAATAGATTCTGATGAATGGGTAAATGACGAAGTGAAGCACTCTGGTAGTAAATTACGTGATTTACACAGGCTTCCTCTTCAATATTCTGGTTTGAAATTTCACTATGAAAAATGTAAACGCGAACATGCGGTGCTAGTACGGGGCATCAAACAGCAATTCTATGCCAACAAAATTCTTAATTCCGCTAATCCTAACCGTGCGGCTCCAAAACTCAATCCCAACCTAGAAAAATAGTATTACCTCAGTCAGATAGCCTGATGGTTGAAGACCCGCAACGAGTAGCTAACATTTTTAACAACCTTTTTGTTGGGGAACCTCAAAACATTACTTTTGGTACTTGCATCCAAACTTCTACTAATTCGCCGTCCTTTGATTTACCAATTTCTTGCTGCAACAGTATGTGTGCACATCCCTTTACGGAAGCCGAACGGTGTGGTGTGATAGTGTAACGAAACACTATCACACTATCACTGGACACTTTTGGGGATGGCCAGCCCAAATTCAAATAAGACAAAGCCAAATTCCGTCTCCCAGACAACCCCTCCTGGTCTTTTGACGGCGAGCCACTGCTGGAAACAAACTTTTGTTCGGTAGCGAATGGTTTTAATAATTTTAGCCAAAGATGTTTCCCAACGGTGTTTTCCTCCGTCAGTCGAAGCAGAGCCGTTAGTTAGCCTAAAGATTACCCTCCTCGTCGGCTTTCTCTTTACAAAGTGACTTCCTCTCCAGGTCTTTGCTAAGGGTTCAAACTGAACTTCTTTTTAAATGGCGAAATAATAGAACGACTTATATTTTTAACAATTATATATTGATATTAGACATTGGAAATAAACTAACAATCTACAAATTTAATAAAATAACAAGCAAAAGACAAAACGAAACACAACTATTTAAATGAAAATTTTGAGATTTTTATAATGTAATTTAACGGAAACTCTAGTAATTCTTACTTACAAAATTATTTTTTGAGGGAGAGAGAGAGAGCGAACGACTTACGGTTCTTACGCAATTGCAATGGTTAGTTTAAGCAGAAATTTTGAACATCTTACCGGCCGATGTGGGTAATTAATTCTTCCCGTATTCCAAATTATAAAGCACAAAACTTACACAACACTCACAAAAATTTAAACAAAGAAAAGGGGGAATTTAAACGGATTTAGCACAAAATCACTAATCACCTCTCGAGGAAAGCTTTTGCTTCCTGTTCTCGAATTTTTAGGCTTATTTTAATTGCAAAATTTTAAGAAGATTTTAATTTTTTTAACTTTAAGATATGGATACGCCCGAACGAAAATAGGGACGCGTGCTTATCCCTGAAGCTTATTCGAAGGACCGCGGACTAATTAATTCAAAACAGCAATGTTAAGGGTTTTTATAAACTTTGGTTGTGACGTCATTTCGCACCGATAACTAGTTTCGCTTCTCTTTACAGGAGGGCGCATGAATGATCGAAGGCGTTATTTTTCTGATCTTCATACGCCCTTCTTGGGAGTAACGTGGGATCCGCTGGTCAGCATTTGTAACAAACAATAAACAAAGAAGCAGATAATATACAAAGTAATACCATATTATCTTAATTACGCGAGTCTTTAAACGAAAATAGACTATTAGTTCCTGTGAAGTAGACGCTGCTTCAGCAAATGCCACAGTACCTATCATCTACGTCTTAATAAAATGAATTTAAATACTTTGTATTATACAGGATGGAATTTCGTATTCTTACAATAGCGCAGCTTAAAAATAAAGGTAGCGCGGCTCCTAATGGGATCCCGTGTCGGTTAGTGAGGGTGGTTGCTGGGTCCTTACTTCGACCGCTCACCCAGCTTGTAAATTTGTCGTTCTCAGATGGTAGGTTTCCAACTATCTTAAAAACCTCTCTAGTGTTACCCATTCACAAGAAAAATTCACGTGACGACGTTGTTAATTATAGGCCCATATCTCTAAGTTCTACGTTTTCTAAAATCTTCGAATACGCTATGTTATCTCGACTTTTGTACCATCTTGAAAATAACAATATTTTGACCGATCAACGTTTCAGAAAGGGTTTTTCGACCATCACAGCCATAGCTTCTCTACTGGATGAAATACTGGACTCCTTGGATCGTGGTGAGCATCCAGCTGGGGTGTTTTGCGATCTGAGTAGAGCCTTTGATTGTGTTAATCACTCATTTCTTATTAACAAGCTCGAGTGCTATAGTATTAGAGGAGTCGTTGCCGATTGGTTTGTATCTTTTCTCTCCGAAATGACTCAGTTTGTTGAATTCAAGTTTAAATCATATAAAAACATAAAATCGATTCACTCGACTAATCTACCTGCCCGAATGGGGGTGCCGCAGGGGTCGATTCTTGGCCCTGTGCTTTTTTTATTATTTATAAATGACATAACTAATTTTATCAATTCATTGACAATATATGCTGATAATACATCGGCCGTTGTTTCAGACAGTCATTTCAGCACTTTGCAGGCCAAGGTAAACTCCTTGCTTGATTTGTTGGGCCAGTGGTTTCAGTATAATGGACCTCACTTAAATATTGCCAAGACGAATTATGCAGTCTTTCGAACGGCTCAGTCCCGGGCGGATGCTACGTTAGATGTCGATATAAATGGCGTCCAGGTTGTTTAAGGGTCATCTGTGTGTTTTCTGGGCGTATATGTCGATGAGAAGCTAAATTGGGTTGAACACTGTAATTTTATTATATCTAAGCTCAATCAAGTATGTTTTCAAATCAGAAGTTTAAAATATGTTCTACGGAATTGAGCATGTATATTTTTTTATTTGCCCAAGTTCATTTCAGACTTGCGTATGCGGTCATGTACTGGGGTTCTCGTCTTCTTCTTCCGATGTTTTTTCTTGCTCAGAAACGTATCATTCGCTGTATTGTAAATATCAAATCATTTGAATCCTCTAGGCCCTTTTTTGCTAAGCTTAAAATATTACCTCTGCCGAGTGTTTATATTTTAAGCTTCTATCATATATTTATTCGATTCAACACAAAATTCCTAAAAGCTCAGATGTTCATACATATTCATATACACTAGATATAGCAACTTCCTTAGAACTCCTCTTAACACACTTTGTCTGACCCAGCGAGGCCAATGGTGACAATGGGAACGAGACTGTTTAACACACTTTCTGATGAGTTAGGTCGATTCCCATTTTAATTTTAAAAAAAAGGTTCTTTCTTCGGACCGCTGCGTGTACTCTGTTGAGAGTCTCGTAATTTTAGTGCTAGTGTAATTTAGATTACTTTAACTTGATTAGCCATATTGCCACACTATCGGCATTGTGTTCGTTATTGTTCATCTGACAAGTCGATATCTTTGATTCATGAGTTATATTCTCTTCTTCTATCTATCTCGAAACCTTGTCCAGGCCGGCACATACCAAAACTCACATGTACGCCGACGACATACAATTGCGCTACTCCTTCAAAATTGCAGATGGAGCAATGCGTTTCTAAATTAATAGTTGATTTTCGTCATTTATGAAACGTTACTAGCCCGTTATTTACATTGAACCCTACAAAGTCAAGGTTTTAAATTGAGGATAGGGGCAAGCAGTACCTAACTAGTATGTTTCGGCAAAAACGTTTGTTTAAATCCGTAATTAATTTGTTTTGCGAACGATTAGTAAGTATTATAAATGGCATATTTAAATTAAGAAACTGATCCGTGCCCATAATTTTAAATTAACATAAAAGAATGTTATTGATAAGCATGCACTTCCATTTTTATGTATTGTGTGAGATACATATATTATCCTTTCTTAGATGCTGTTACTATTGCACGCATTAAAAGGTACAGAATTTGTCTTAGATATATTTATGGCATCAGGATATCAGCACATTTCACACAAATTAGTTGATGCACGATGTTAATATTTCCAATCGCAGAGATAAATTACAACCCGTTTCCGTGATTGGGGTTTGGATTATTCCAATATTCTTCTTTGACTCTTACAGTTTTTCTATTCCTGTTCTTACAACGATAGTCTTTCATTTCTTTGTACTTATCTTTAATTAAATGGTTAATGGCACTACCTTTTGTGGAATGTCGATAATGCAATCCCCTGTGGTACTCACATGTATTGTTTCTTGTGCTTTTTTGTGAGCATAGTCAACTTATAATCGTCCATCTTGGCATTACGTTCATCTCTCATTCCTCTTTTATACTTGTGTGAAAAGTCACTACCATTGCTTTGGCTGGTAATTTGATTTACTTAATTTGACTTAGCCATATTGCCACAGCTATCGGTATTGTGTTCGTTATTGTTCATACTGACAATGTCGATATCTTTGGATCTCATGAGTATATATTGCTCTATCTATCTATCTATCTCGAAACCTTGTCCAGGCCGGCACATACCAAAACTCACATGTACGCCGACGACATACAATTGCGCTACTCCTTCAAAATGGCAGAGTGGGAGCAATGCGTTTCTAGAATTAATAGTGATTTATCGCTCATTTATGAAACGTTACTAGCCCGGTATTTACATATGAACCCTACAAAGTCACAGGTTTTAATATTTGAGGATAAGGAGGCAAGCAAGTACCTAACTAGTATGTTCGGCAAAAACGTTTGGTTTAAATCTCGGTAATTAATTTCGTTTTTGCGAACAGATTAGTAAGTATTTATAAATGGCATATTTAAATTTAAGAAAACTGTATCCGCTGCCCAAAATTTTAAATATTAACATTAAAAGAATGTTATGTGATAAGCATGCACTTTCCCATTTTATGTATTGTGTGAGATACATATATTATCCTTACTTAGATGCTGTTACTATTGCACGCATTCAAAAGGTACAGAACTCTTGTCTTAGATATATTTATGGCATCAGGAAGTATCAGCACATTTCACACAAATTAGTTGATGCACGATGGTTAAATATGCACAATCGCAGAGATAATATTACAACCCGTTTCCGCTGATTGGGATTTGGATTATTCCCAATATTTCTTCATTTTGACTCTTACAGTCTTTTCTACTTCCTGTTCTATCCAACCGATAGTCTTTCATCTTCTTTTGTAACTTATCTTTAATTAAAATGGCTTAATGGCACTACCTTTTGTGGAATGTCCGATAATGCAATCCCCTGTGGTGCTCACATGTATTTGTTGTCTTGTGTTTTTTATTGTGAGCAAGCAACTTATAATTCTCCATCTTGGCATCTACTTCATCTCTCATTCCTCTTTTATCAGCTGTGTGAAAAGTTCCACTACCATTGCTTATCATCCCCGGCGTCGCCTCTATTTTCAACAGGATTTCGTTGGCTTCAGATTATTCCATCTTGTGTTCTTCACCTTCTTCATTTATGTTCCACTCCACTAACCAGATTCCGGAGATAGTGTTTCCACCTTTTGTGCAAATTTACAATCATGGTGATTAGCATTAAGTTTTTGTATTTAGATCCATCATTTCTCACACCATGTTCGTAAAGTATTGTGCATGATCTTATGATATGAGGAAAAACAAAGAGAAAGCTAACTTCCATTATTGACTACGTCCTATGAAAGAATCCTTATTTCTAACTCCATATTCCACTGCAGCGCATTATAAATTCAGGCTGCGTGGAAAGTATGAACGTCTCCCTGTAATACCCGCATTTATCCAATTCACACGTTGCATTATTCAAAGCATTTCTTTCGAAACAAAAACAAACTTTAACAGAAGCCGAACGAGAAAACGAGCATGAGAAAAGAAGGCACCCAGCGAGACAACTCGAATGCAGTTCCGCCCTACTTCCAAGGTAAAATGCATTTCATATTCCGCCCTATATAACTTAATTATTTTCTTCACCGGCATCTTACCTTTAAAAATGCATTTTCCAGATAGTGTGAAAGCGTGTTTCAGCATAAACCCCGCACCCGACGTCGCAAGCTCATACTCCCAACGAAGGTGAGAAAATGGGAAAAATATGAATTTCTTAAGAGGCCGAAGACCGTTAAACGAATAACTGTTTCTCTGTTCGCCTTCCTCGTTGCCGACGGCGTTCGATAGATGGAGCTGTTGCTGTTTTCGTTACTTTAGACTTCTCTCTCATCGTGATAAACACGAACCAATAATGATTTAAAAGCATCTTTGGGCGGAGTTAAGTAACTTAGTTTCATTAGGCGACGAAAATCGTCGTAGTTAAATGGCAGACGGGTGGGAGCAGGGTGGAAAGAAGCTGAGTGCCTCATTTTCCGTTCCGCGGAAAAAGAGATTTTCGATTCTGACAAAAAGAAAGATGACGAGATAAGTATGTGCCTTCCCATTATCTGACATTGTAATAAAAGCATTGCAAAGTATTTCAATTTTAACAAAATTGCTCTATTTATATTTGCATGCTTCTGGTTCTGCTGTTAATATTTAAACATGGAGTCTAAATATACTTTTATCCCGCCAAATATTGTTGCCAATATTCCTTTTTTGTAGTAAATTAGGTTTAAACTCCGTGATTGCTTATCCCAAGCCAGGATGAGAGGGGATAAAATGGAGAGGAATCAACCTTGTTAAAAAAAACGCTTTTTCGAGCGAAGAACAATCTGTTATAGGGCCTCTATCAAGAGGCCAAAAACACCCCCAATCCAAGGATGTTATGCGACCCAAGCATAATCATCAACAAAGCCTGCCAGAGTAACCAAGATTACATCTATGCAAAGGGCACCATTAGTATGGACCAGATGGGCCAGAGTAATTATATATCATACCGAAGGGAAGGCATCGAAAACTAGCAGAACTCTAGAAAGTGACGCAACTCCTTTGCAAGTACATATCAGACAAGACATTAATAATGCTAACAGAATATTGTTTCAGGGATACCTATAAATGCTGCAAAACGCAACGTAGATGGTATCTTCCATTAACGAGACTTGGTTCAGAGCCCTTGATCAGGATAAGAACCGGACGTTTTCAAGCTCAGGCGGATTAACTCCAAGGGACTAAAAGATCTCGATGGCCAAGTTAAGGGTGATATAGGCAAACCCTCAACACAGCAAGACTTTGGCAGCACTTCCTATGGCGATGATTCAAATTTCGACCTTGCACTCATACGGGAACCTTGGATTTACAGGAGCAGGCTCAAGGATCTGAAGCACATTGGCTGTGAACTGGTCTACAGTAAATCTTCCAAAGTACTCTGAAACAGTATTTTCATCAAGAAAAAAAAGAAACTACCACCAACTAGGAAAGTGAAGGACCTGGTGAAGTATTAACAACATCCTAAGAGGCGAATCGTTGCTACAATTTATTATGGGAACTTAGACGACAACTTAGATATATAAATGTAGGAAACGAACTTAATATCATAAAATTCAAGGAGGAAAGAGGTATTAGATATAACGTCGGGAACCACTTGTATAAGAAGCAGCGCCTATAATTGGCTAGTGTTTGATGAAGAGAGTTGCTCAGCTCATAGACGTATAAATTTTGAAGCAGGGAAACCACGAGGCAAGAAATAGAATAATTACCTTCCCATTAGAAAAATATTTCACAATATTTCAGGCAGGGACAAACGCAGTGTTGTGTTGTGCAACGGAAATCAATTACAGGGCATATAAAATAAACAAATCTGTATTGCAACAACAAGCCAGGCGATACTGTTGGCACTAGTAAACCCTAGGATACAATCAAAAGTGATTTGGGAATATGTTCGAATACTGAATAGCTAGACAGACGGCAATAAAGTTACTTACTACACCTACCTACTACAACTAAAAGGAGAGCGGATCAGTTAGCACAAAAAGATTATCAGTCTGACATATAAACCCAGAACTTATTCTAGAAGTGTCTAAAAACTAGCAGGTGAACAAGTAAGGAGACGGATCAAACAAGACCTTAAAGTACACTGAAACAATGCAACCAGGCAAATACGGGGAAAGACCTTTATTAAGGGACAATCATAAAAGATCGCTGAAGAACTACTTACGCTCGATAGGAGCTATTTTCGTACCGTAAAAGGTCTCCTAACAGGACACTGTACACTGAGCGAACACCTAAAGAAAATTGGGATCAACACTGGAGACACCAACTTCAGATTGTGTAATGGTATACCAAAAAAGGCCTACCACATTCTATATGAATTCGAGACTCTGAAAGCAAAAGAATAGGCATTTTTGGCAAGGCCAAGATGAACCCAAGGGATTACTTCTATCAACCAACTAGGGACCTGTACAGATCAGTATAGGCTAACAGGATACTGGAACAGCTGGTATGATTTAATTTAATGGATAAAAGAAGTGGGAGAAGATCAAATATATAAAGCCAAGTGTATTTATTTTTGGAACAGATTTTTACTGTTCCTGATATGTGCGTTTCTATTTATGTAAAGTTTATCTTAATCCGAGCTCTTATGGTATCTTTTTCGTTCAACTGTTCAAAATATTTGACACATAAATAAGGAAACCGCATTTTAAGATCAGTTTTCCTAATCAATAGATAAATCATTTAGTATATATTACTCTTTATGAGTAATCAAGAGGCTATTTATAAACGAGATTTAAGATAGGAATTTTTACTATGAAACCGCATCTTTTAACTAATTATCAATAATTTAGAAAGAAGTTTAGGTTTTCCGAGTGAAATATTTAAAGTGGAATTCTATATATGGGCTAAGTCGTGGACTCTATTTCGTCTATCTAGAGGAGAGGATTTTTCAGTTTCTTCTTCCTTAGATTCTGGATTGGGGTGGCCTATTCTTAAGGGATCATATCCTGAGAAATTCACGAAATTCCTCCGGAAAAAGATCGTCTGGATAGCTGGATCCGACATTGGGATAAACTGCTTCAAATTTCACAAGAATCTCAATTTTCTGGTCCTTTCTGGTGGGGTAACAACTTCGCAATGTGGATTTTGGATTTTCTTTTTAAATTTCCTGGAAAGAAACAAAAACCTTTATAATTTCGGTAAAGTGATTGTAAAGATGTTTCTAACTATAGGCCAATTGCTCTAACGTCTTGCATTTCCAAAATAATGGAGTACTGTATATTTGGACCATTTTCTCGGTAAGCATGGTATTACAACAGATTTTCAGCATAGTTTTAGAAAAGAAAGGTCTACATCTATGGCTTTAATTAATTTGTGCTGCACTGTTCTGGACGGCATTGAACAAAGAAAATCAGTGCTTGGCATTTCTTGTGATTTAAAAAAAAATGCTCGGTTGCGTTCAATACGATAAGCTATTGGAGAAGTTATAAACATATGGTGTTAGAGGCATAGTTGCAGTATGATTTGCTTCATATCTGTATGATAGGTTTCAATTTTTTAGATTAAAGTACATCACCCCAGAAAAGAAAATATAATACTTAATCTTAAACCCTACCTGTTAATATGCCAGCTGCCAGAAGGGTTTTCTTGGCTCAAAAAGCAAATACGTAGATCCTTAACGGGTGCTCATTTTCGTGAATCATGTAGACCACTGTTTTACAAATTTAAAATACTACCGTTAGCTTGTATCTATATAATGGAGGCAGCAGTTTATATATTTAGTAACAAAGATACTTTTAGATTAAATTCGAAATATCATCATTTTACGAGAAATAAAGAACAACTAACTATATGCAGCTAGAGGTACACTTTCTATTACGAGTTTAGGTTTAAGGAATATGGGCATTAATAATCTTTAATCTTTTACCCGCCGAATTTAAAGAACAAAGCTCACTTCGTAGTTTTCGTAACAGGATTAAGGAATTTCTTTCGTGTTACAACTGCAATCACAATCGATTTAAAAATGTTATTTAAAATTACTAATCAGATAATCTGATTTGTCGTCCATCTAATCAACATCAAAAACTATCTTCACGTCAATCCGATTCATCGCATCTACTCAAATATTAACCCAGCTGTCATCTAATCCAGCCCAGGAACCTATTTATTCCACATCCAATTCCGCCAAGGAGAAAGATATTTCCCGATCGGAATCTGTCGCTTCGCCCTGCCCTCTACCGCCTGCCATCAGCACTAACGTATCAATAATGCATGCCAGTTTAAATTAGGCGAAATGCATCGTACCCGTTCGTTGGTCACACAGCAGAAGTGGTACTTGGAAGGTATAATGCGCGCTTGCCCTGCTTGAATCGCATTTACCGGCGGAAAAGGTAAGGCAATAGAAGCGGGTAAACAGCGGGATGGAAGAAGAAGAGAAGTGGACGCAGGCTGTGTGTGTCTCTGTCTCTCTCTCCTCCTCCCTCTTTCACGGGCGGCGATGGCATTTCCTCTTGGCTTCCCCAGTTTATCACGTATAGGAATGGAAGGTAAGCCGATTTGATGTTACATATGAATATCTGATTTGAATAAAATATAGCCCAGAAAGGGAAGAAATATATCCGCGAGTACCGTCGTAAAATATCTTCACATCATATATTTCGTGTCCTATTCTCGACTTTATGTAGTGTATATGGATATAGCACAGATCCGTAACAAGATTTTTCGATAGATTTGAAGGAAGTATATACGATCATTTTTAACATACTTTTTTTGATTAATTAAGCAGGTTATTTTCAAAATGTAATGAATCAAAGTAACATTTTCACAAGTACAAATCTCGTAGAAGAAATAAAAGAACATGTTCCTCCATAATGGACCATATGAACAGAAAAAAAGGCAACTGCTTTAAATACTTAAGGGATAAGTTTCCAAAACTGTCTGGTATGAAATTTTGCGAAGGAATATTTGTTGGTCCACAAGTTCGGAAGCTATTCAAAGATGAACATTTTGAACGTAGCACGAATGATTTCTGGAGCTGTAGCATAGACTTCTCTTAAAAATGTTTGCAAACAATTTCTAGCAAATCAAATGAATGAAAACTACCAAGATATTGTGTCTAACTTACTAGAATGCTATAAAAACTTAGGCCGTGTCCGAATACGCATTCTTGCTGCATCTAGTATAGACTAAAATCTAGTCAACAAACCCCACCACCAGTAAGCCACGCCTCTCCGAGCCCATACGAACTAAAATGCATGCTTGATGTGAACTTCTAACAAGTAAACAAAAATGTAGGCTAGGATGTGTACTTGTGTGAATACTTGCGGGTATACCAATATCTCAATGAAAAGTTTTCGCTATTTTGACAGATTTGCCGTTATGTTCATTCTTGTTTTAATGTCTCAATTTGCTCATAAGCAAACGTCGGTTAATTGCTAATTACCGCTACAGTAGTTGAAACCGTTAAAACAGTTTATTTGTAATCTGATTTGTAATTATAATTGTGACCAGAGTACATCGAGTAAGGACAAGAGAGGAGTTATAGCGGTCCAGATTTCTAAACCTAACTTCACACAACAGGTTCCCAAAAAGGCAGTTTGTTATTGTTTACGTTCGTATCTACACAAATTAGTTTACTCCTCCGTTTAATCTATATGATTTACTTGTTTTATTTATTTATTTTACGTATTTTATTAGTTTTTAATTACCCCTGCATTTTTAAAAACATTTAATGAACTATGACATTCTTGTGTAAAAGGTAAGATCGGTGGCCAGTGGCCATAACATTTACATACTTTCTTATATATTATACTGTTAGGTTTAAGTGAAATAATTCAAATTATCGTGAAAGAAGGCACCAATGGGTATCATGTTGTAGTGCCAGTCACTCTCGCAAGATAAATTTTGATGCTAACGATGGTCGCAGTTTCTTGGAATTTCCGAATGAATCTAATATATATGACACGACAAGAATTAAGAAAGTACATGAATAAGAAGAACTATTATCGTTGTGCAGAGATTCCTAGGTCACATTAAATCAACTTATTTGTTAGATACACATTTTAAGCTAGATTGCTATTTATCGCAGTAGCTGTCCTAATTCATTTTATGTTCACTTTTTAAAATAATGCGATTTTGGTTTGAACTGCATTATACTGGTATAAATTTTAATCGCATTTATTCATATTATAGACAATTCGATATTATATAGTCTACGTCTGAACTCTATCCACTTGTGCACCCCCGGACATTATTGTTGACAAACCAGTGCAGGGTTGGATGTTGGAAATGAAGTAGTCGAATAGAAAGGAACAATCTTTGTATCGCACACAACGATATAGTCATAACCCTTGAACCCTAATTAAAAGTTATTGTGTATTCGTGTCAGAAATTTGAAAGTCCCTTCCACCGATGCTGTTGCATTTGTATTAATTTATTTGAGAAAGAACCACAACATATTTATTCCTGGAAGAATCTTTTACACTATAAAAATATAAATAAAGATTTATTTCACAAAAAGGAAAGAATATGAACATAATTATCGTAAAACACTTGCAAATATATGTATCACTTAATCAAACATTATTTTACTGGAATCGTGTTTTTTATTACTAGTATAAACTGTTCATAAATATTTGCAACAAAATCAGAATAAAAAACGCATAAATTTGTCTATTTTTTTTAATCTATTTTTCTACTTCCTTTAAAATATAAATTATTCTACACGTTTGAAAATTCCCGGCAACAACTTTACAAAATGGCAGCTGGCTTGAAGGTCATTCAAACTTCGATTAGTGCGTCGGTCGGAGATACTACAATGACTTAGACAGTGTATTAGGCGATAGGCACATAATTAATCTGTATCTGACAATACAATTGAAATATGTGAGAATGTGGAAACATCAACATTGGCGGAGTCATCAGAGCTCTCTCCAGATATGTTCTCTGCAGATGACCACCGATATAGCGAGAAAGAAAATACTGACATTTATCCAAGCATGGGTCGTGTTGCCAAAAAGATAAATTTACAGAAAAGCTCCAAACGGATAAAGGAATCTCAGCTGGAATCCTTACGAAGGAACGAGATGAAGAGGATAATGCACACTGTAAATATTCGATACAAATTTTGGAATATTTATATTTATTTTCACATTTGTTTTCTGCAGAAAAATATTTATTTTGTTAGGATATTATTTATTTATGTTTAATAACGCAATATTAGTAAAAAAATATTTAATTGGATGCTGCAACATTCATAGAAATCAAAAATAGAACAACTTAAGTCAAAGCTTTTGTAAGATTGTATTTCTGAATTCAATCCCTCCTTCTTGATCTCTTGACCTTGGTTGATTATCATGTACTTCGTCCTCATGCTGTATAACTATTACATCTCCATTGGATATAAATGTTAATATTATCCATGACAGTTCCTAACAACTGTTAAATTAATCTAATATAGCTGTCAACCAATTGCAAAAATATAACCTATGACGGCTTTAAACGGGCACCTATCGGTTGCACATGGAATCTACCCTCAAATATACACTGAATAGAAGAAGCGTCCTAATACCCGAATTCTTGGTGGGGCAAGTTTCTGTGACGTTATAAGTACACATACCCATACATACTACGTAATTCGGACACGGCCTTAGAGTGCCGAATATCGCTCAATGTTCAGTCTTCGTATTCACATTTGAATTTCCTTGCTGCTAATTTAGGTAAGATAAGTGATGAACAGGGGGAAAGATTCCATCAAGACATTGCAAAAATGGAGAAACGATATCAGGGTAAGTGAGATCCCGCCATGATAGGAGATTTTTTGCTGGTTTGTCATTATAGAAGGCCACAGCAAATATAAAAGGAAGAAATAACTCTATTTATGCAAAACGATATACGAAATTTTCCTTTGTGTACAGTCAAATCTTTTTGTACTCTTGATACTAATTCTAGTATTTGTTATGACAAGATTTTTCTATTTATCTATTTTTTTTTTGCAACTTCTGTTTAACGAACGAAATTTGTAAATACAGTTATTATTTGTCTACTAGCGGAGTACGATTATAACTCTGAAACTAGACGTGGTGCAAAACTTTTGGATTTTGATTATATATTAGAAAAATATGTTTAACTGTAATACATACAAATAATAGTAAACCAATTAAAACCAACATCAATGATATATGGTTAGGACAAGGAAACATAAAGCTGAAAGTGTGGTCCAACATCATCTTAACTATTTTCAAAAAGCTGCCATAAGCTAACTAGAACCAAACTAGTGAAGCATTTGCATGTTCCTTTTTCTTTCCTTATTATTTATGCAAAAAAAAATGTTCAGATTTAAAACTAAGAATATACAAACATCTTATGATTCGTAAAAACTAAAGTAGCTGTCATTATATCAAGAACTAATAACATCACGCGCGTATACAATGGAGTGGTAATGGGGGTAATTACCCCCTCCCTCCCTCCATGAACCAGCGAAACCTACTTGCAAATCAAAATTTTCCATTTAAAGACAAACACTCATCCTTCTTTTTTCCTTTTTTTGTGTAATTACCCCTCCCATGATGATGACACTATTCAAATTATATCTAAAAAGAGCAGAACTTTTCTTTTTTTAGTTAAAATAAAAATATCATCTCCATTAGCCCCTCCCTTCCCCCTATAAACTCAAGTTGGATACGCGCCTGAATAACATAAGTATATGTAGTCAACGAATGTCTTCAATTAAAATAAATCAATTAAACCGTAATCACAGAGGAAGCTATCGTTTCAACAACGAAGTCCTTAATACAAACCTGTATTCGTAGGAATGGATTTTTATACATGTAGGGAAAACGAATAAGGGGATGGCGAAGTAGAAAGAAGAATACCTTCTAAAAAGTGCGTCTCGCCTGCTTGTTGACGTAGGAGCACTCTCCTAGTAAAGCTGAACATGATAAAAACGTCACCTGCGTAATATTTTTTCTTGTATTTGGTTTTGCTTTCACCCTTTTCTATACATGTTTTAACCTAAAGTGGAAAAAGGAATATCGCAGGAAAAAAAAATCATCGTTCACACATATTCTATCATAAACGAAAATACTTCCAATATATTTTTTTATTTATTATAGATATTACACCTTGTTCTAAAAATAGAGACATGAATTTCCGAACGTACTAAACAGCATCTCTAATTAAGGTTTTCATACATTATTAGACCCAGAAAGATAACAGAAGTCCTTACTTACTACTTAAAGTAGTAAGTTACCATATATTCTAAAACTGCCAATTATTATGTTACAGCAAATTTGAGAACGGGTCAAAGATACAATATCCACGAAATGTTTACACACAGTTTTGAACTGTGTAAGGGGAGTGACGTTTAGGTTTATGCTCATAGAGGCACACTAATCTACGCGCGTATAATTCAAAAACATAATATTTTATTTATGTATTGCTTTTGTCACTATATCATAATTGTAGATAATTATATTCTTCTAATATATATTATGCATTATTCTGGTTTAAAATAATATCAGCACCTTCCAACATAAAATTAGTTTTATTATTCGACAAAATAAAAAGCGTATATAGTGCTCTGTTTTTTTCAGAATAAAATACCCGGGATTTCAAAATTTTATTTTTAAAGTTCAGTACAATTTATTATTATTTAACTTGTCCGTTTACGATTTTTTCTTTTTCTTTTTTTTTCAATAAATATCAATTAAAATAAAAACAGTGGTTTCAATACACCCAGCGACCTCTCTGATAAGTTAAAGAAAACTGTGAAAAGTAACTTCCTACCTGCTAGGTAGCACGGGACGCTTCAAAAGGCACCAGATCGCCTGTCAAAATCATACTCCGGACGCTTACTTAACGAATAGGCATAGTAACGAGCTTAAATCTTTTGTTACCAAATGCTAGGTTTCATCATCATTTAGACTCTTGGATCACAAGGTACGTATGTTGGAATGAGTAAATACTATATAAGACAAATTATTTAATACAAAAATACGTATTTTAAATGACTATGAGGTTATGGAAATGTCATATTACAATTTAATTACATTCAAATAACGGCGCCATCTACCCGTAAACAGCAATATATTAAATTTTATAGCAACCGATCATCTGTAATTATCGACATTTGTTAAAAATAGCTATTTTATCACAGACCAAACTCAGTGATTTTTATATACAACCCTTAAATATTAAAATTCCTAAAATAACTAACTAAAAGGCGGTTGATATAAATCTAAACCCAAATTAACGTATAGTGAAATAAAGTATAAAAATCTAAATTTCTGATTAATATTGAATGGAAACTGATTAATTCTTTTCTGTTTTAGGTGAGGTAATTTAATGGAATACTAACTTGACCCTACACGACGAACTGGCAATTCTCTGGGTACAGGATGGAGTTTCAGCATGGAAAGGCAATCTGGTCGGGATTCTTCGTAGGAATTTTTTATAGGAAATTCTTGACAATTGCAGGTATTCAGTAAGGATTTAATTATTCAGGAGTTATATCGATACTTTTTGTAGGTAAACTTTGTTATTTTTTTGAAAGTGTGGCATAAAAATCGTTATAGGAAATTAATACAACCGTCGTCTCTCGTGGCCACAAACAGAATAAGGATTCACACCAGATTTATCAGTTAACAGCCTTCGATTGTTATCGCTAACAGGCAGGCCAACCACAATTTTGAAAGATATCATTAACCGACATTAAAATACCGTTATTTTCTCTAGTTTGAGGGGAATACGACAAACGTCACCAAAAAGACATCCTGAAGAATAAAAAATCTCTCCGAGCAAAATATAACAAGAACACATAAAATATAACAGGTAAGCTTGAATTAACATAGAAAATAAAGTTTACATTATAATAAAGGCAATATTTAGCACCTAATGCTAATATTGTCCAATTTCAAGTTCATAATTCGCCTGTAAAGTAGGCAACTGAACACATGCCTCACTTTCAATTACTTCTTCATTTGGTTTGAAAACCTGTTCTAAATGCCTCTAACTTAGATTCCATACCTTAGATATCATAGTAATAGATATACATTATGTAATAACAAATATTCTTATTATAGTTATTACAAACAAACATATCATTCGCAAATAATCTTTATTTATTTATATACAAAGATTCGATACTATAATCTCCACAAACATACAAATTAACTGACATTTTTGCAGTTACCAACCACTATACATAATATTATTAGAAATACGAACTTTGTTAAATAATTTTCTGTTGGCACTGAAGAAAGTGCAATACTAAAACTCAAAGGAAAGTACTTAGGTTAACGAATGGCGGCATTCTGTTTTGTCACCAAATAGGTAGTTGCGGTTTATTTGTTACGTTAACGATTTTTCGATAATTTTAGAAAATGAACGGGATGCTGGTTAACCTTGTTAGCACATAGTTAGCTTCCGTCCGTGATCATGTTGACATAGTTTCTTTGACAGCTCTCTTTGCTTTACATAGTCTTCGGTTGACCACCTTTACCACCCATAAGCTCGTATAAGTGGAGGGGATAAACCAACGAAAAGCATAACAAGAGCCCAGTTGTTCTGATGACATCTAAATCAACCAAACTTCAAACTAACACCAGAGTAAATCAAAGAACATTGCAAGAATAAAGATTATTTGTATTAATTTATTTGCTTAGGAACGCCACGGCTAGGAATTCAACAATAAGTTATATATAAGTTTGATTGAAACAATTATTCCAATAATGCTTTCATCAAACGAAGTCGGATTATGTTATGCAACAATTATCTGGTACTGAATAGAGAATAACTGACAAAATATTTTATTCAATTAATTATTTTTTATATCCACGATGTCCCATGACGCTGACGTGACTGTCAGAGTTTAAGGATGTGTTGGTGAAGCAATTTCTAGACAAAAATGTCAAATGAATATATCTCCAAAACTCTTTCGTAACTTAGGTACAAGCACTTAAGGTTTTAGATAACCCTATAGACAAAAAAAAAATAAAAAAGTTAAAATTCATTTAAAAAGAAGTTGCTTTATTTAAAATTTTCATCTTTAATGAGAGATAATACTTACAGATTTTTGGTACTGGGTTCTTCCATAAGCCAATCTTAGCCATGATTGTCATGGATTCTTTACTTGACAATATCATACCTAAATTGCCCTTCCAACTTCCATTCATATTTAAATATGTTGATGATATTATTTGTTCGATCCCTGAAGACATGGTTAATTTTACCTTCGACAGGTTTAACTCCTACAACTGCCATGTGCAATTTACTGCTGAATTGGAGAATGTTAATAGCGTCCCCTTTTTAGATACTAAAGTCATTAGGTCGGATGACAATACGGTCATATTAGATTGGTACCAGAAACCAACATCATCTGGCAGATTATTCAACTACTACTCCAATCTTTCCTTAAATCAGAAATTTAACACCGTTAAAGCTATGGAAAATAGAGTCACACATATTAGTAATGAAAGATTTTTAGACAAAAGCTTTGAAAATACTTTTTGAGATGTTTTACAATAACGGTTATAATACGGCTATACATATTCTAAATGAATTGATTTATTCTTCTAATATGTTTGATGGCCCTATTGATCAAGGAGCTCCTTTACAATTTAAGTATTATAAACTTCCCATCATAGAAGGTTTGCCCAATAAACTCATATAACAGTTTAAATCATTTGCAAATGTACAAATTGCAAAATACAACATGTTAACCATTGGCAGTATTTTCACTAAAATTAAAGATAAAACTCCAACTCTTAATAAAGAGGATGTAGTATATAGTATACCTTGTACCGATTGTTAAAGTTGTTATGTTGGTCAGACGTCGCAAATTGTAAAGAACAGAATAGTTCAACGTAAGAGTGATTGTCGTATCGGAAAACGTTCGTGTGCCTTATCTCTACATGTCCAAGATCTAAACATAGTTTTAATTATGATGGTATTTCCATACTTGAATTAGAACCAAATTACAAAAAGCGATTATTTTTGGAAATGGTAAATATAAAAAATTGTGATAATGTTATTAATTTACTGATACAAATCAATTAATAGTATTTACTGCAATATTTTACATCAATAATTTTTCTTTTTTCTATTTATTTTATATGTACACCTGTAAACAATTTTTTTTTTTGTTAATACGTCTGGCCCTGACTTGCATTTAAATGTTTTAACTATTTATCATTTTGTCAGCTGTCATTACAACATATAACTTTGCAAACAATTACTTATTGTAATTTTTTTATATCTTCTTTCATTTTAGCTTGTATATTTTTAGTGCCTCCTATTTATTTAGTTTAATTTGTCAGACCGTATATTACTCTGATTGTTTAAATTTTAATTATAGAATTTGTAGTTAGGTGTTTTGGCATATAGTGAAATAATTGAGAGAACTGGTTGTATGAACATTGATATTTGCTCAAGCAAGTAGTCTAAAGATATTTGTTTCTGACAACCATTTTATAGATGTTTGTTTCGTACTGCGTTCAATATTAAAACAACAAATTCTATACAATGAGACTCTGAGATTGTAACCGTGACTACTTCGTTTTCTAAGTACCAAACATCTCCAGCAAACAGTTTATAGTGAAAATTCATCTTCTGCTCCTCGATTCTAACGCGTTGCTTTATCACCTGAAATGGTGGAAGTTCCTCGAACAGTACGCCCGTAAATACCACGTGATTTAGGGCATGAGCCCCTCTCTCTCTTGCGAGCAACTTCAACGTTATTTATATGTGCGCGTATTTTATGTAAATTTGCGATACATCCCTTGGTGTTTAAAGTTAGGATTAATATTCCTTATCGTACGATTACGATATACTCAGTCTTGGGCAACGGCAACGCACCTAATATACACCGAAATTCTACGTTCCCTTCTTTCCTTCTCAATTTAGCCGGCAATCTTCTCTTCTTACGCCGTTTCACATACGCGCCACTGTAGGAGGATAATAATTATCAGACCATCTCTGTTAAACAATAAATTAGCTTCCCTATTGAATAAAGAATTAACCGTGACAGCTTCGCTGCCGCTAATTTTGATAAACCCGGGGTTAATTAGGCCCCGCCGGGTACATATAGAAGGCTCCAGTTAATTTTCCGCGCTTATTACTCGCGAAACTGATGCAAACTAACATTTTCATCTCGCACGCCATGTCGAAATGTGTTAACGCAATTGAAGTTCGGAGAAAATTTACAACCAACGTTCTCAGTAAAAAATAGGATACCAAGGTTTATTATTTTGCGTAGTTCCAAAGTTTAGAATATTCAGAATTTGTTAGTAGCAAATATAAGCGACTACGAAGAAGAGAACAAAATAGCTTAATGAAGATGTATTTAATTACAAATATTTTTTAAGAACTTGTTTATATTTACGTGGAAAGCCATAATGAAGTACACAATTTAAATTGGAAATTTTGACATCGTACTTTCAAATATTATACTAGTATACATATGGTCAAAGAAATGTTCTATTGGCAAAATATAGATGGCGCCACAAGTACTCTCTTATGGAAATATATTATCACTATAAATGCACAACAAAGAACAAGAAAATCCTGGTGGTGCCATCTATATTTCGCCAATAGGACAATTATTTGCCATATGTATACTAGTATAATATTTGGTACTTCAACTTAATTTCGACAGTCATACAATGTATACAGGGTGTAACAGCGGTAACGCCCGTCGGTCTCTGGTGTCAAATGGTAAACAATTTTTGAATTATTGTATATTAGGGATGTATGTAGATGGATCAGATCTAACAATTTAAAAATAATGTGCAATATACCAGGTGTTTCCAAAATTTAGCAGCGCATCAAAGGTTATGCTTCTTAATGAAAGTCTGTATTTATGCATTTTTGAAGTGTACACTAAAAACTAGAACAATTTTATTTAAGGTTCCCTATACCTAATTTTTATAGTTTATGAGATATTTCAATTTGTTTAAAAATGCAATGTTGCAAAAATGTCTAGTATCTCGAAAACGAATTAATTTAGAAAAGTGAAATGAAAACCGGTAAATAGCAAATCCTTGACTGATTGACTGCGACATTTCACGTTGTCCAGTAGTCTAACAGGGTCAAGTACCTAAGTCAACTTCGTGAATTTTATCGTCCCTAACTTTGTTATTTTAAAATGGAACATCCGGTGTATGTCTACATTGATTTATTTAATTAATTTTACTATTCCAAGAAACTTTATTTTTCATAATTTACCTGAATATCATAAACGCTAAAAAGTAGACACAAACTAAACAACAGTAAATATTTTTGTATAAAAAGGTAATAACAAGGGATTTTTGTATGTATCTATAAAATAAAGGAAAAAAAAAACGCAATAAAATAAACGGAAAACCACTAGCATTCAACATAATTGCCATTTTCTCCAATGCACAACATAGCTCTTTTTTCAAATGCTCTTCTAACGTTCCTCAGCATATTTGGTTATCTCTTCCGATCCACCTATTAGGAGCCCCGTCTAGTTGAAACCACATCCGATTTTTAATATTTAAGAGAATGTTTTCCAAAAGAGCACAAGTCCCTTTTAAGGAAGCTTAGAAATTTGTTTCCATTTAGGTGTCTATTGAAGAAATGTGGACCAATTACATGATCACCTATAATGCATCCAAACACGTTCAAACTCCACCTATGCTGCCAATCCAAGATATGAAAAAGATGACGATTTTCGGTATCATAATAATAGAAATTGTGACAGTTTACTAGTCCGTTATTATGAAATGTGGATTCGTCAGTGAATAGAACATAATTAAAAAAATTCATTATCTTCTGCGTATCTATCGAGCACCCGCACGCAAAAATCAACTTTTCGCTCATAATTCATAGGGTATAGTTGTTGGTGGCGTTGAAAGTAGTAGGGATGGTATTTGTGTTTTTTTCAGGATCCTAAATACAGTCATGTGACTTAAATCCAATTCCTTAGCAATCTTTCTTGCTGCTATGCTGTTCTTCAATGACTGCTCCTAATACCACAAATTCATTTTCTTCGCCTACAATTGTTGTTTTATGTCGCTTTATGTAGGCAATCTTGCCTGTGATACGAAATCTGTCCAACAGTGTTTCAAATACCCTTTTATCTGGATGTTTTCGATTAGGGTTCTTCATTCAGTTCATTCAGTCAGATCAGTTCTTTCTTGCAACGAGTATGCTTTCATGGTGCTAACTGGATACACATTAAATGACACATTGTAAAAAAATCACCAGCTACCTAATTAATTAACGTAAGATAATGACAATTTACTTAAACCACCTAAAAACCCAAATAACTTAAAAACTAGTCGAGATGGATATAGGGACTCCTAATACTGGTTTAAAGAAAATAAAAATTCCTATCCATCAACGTAAAAATATACTTAGTGTTCCATTTAAAATAACAAAGTAACGCACGAGTAAAATTCACAAAGTTTGACTTAGGTACTTGAACATCCTGTAGACTACTGGACAACGTTGAATGTCGCATTCAATCCAGTCAAAGGATTTGCTATTTACGGTTTTCATTTCACTTTCTAAATTAATCGTTTCCGAGATACTAGACTTTTTTTTGCAACATTGCATTTTTAAACAAATTGAAATATCTCATAAACTATAAAAGTTAGTATAGGGAACCTTAAATAAAATTGTTTCTATTTTTAGTGTACACTTCAAAAATGCCATAAAATACAGGGCGTTCCATTAAGAAAAACATAACTTTGATGCGCTGCAAAATTTTGGAACACCCTGTATATTGCACATTATTTTTAAACTGTAGATCTGATCCACTACATACATTCTAATATACAATAAATTCAAAAATTGTTCCATTTGACACACCAAGATCACGGCGTTACCGCTGTACACTCCTTATATTGCGAAGTTCTATATCGAACAGAAGGAATCCACATTGACAGCTATCTCATACCCGTCGCGAACATGCACTTCCATCTAATCATCGTACTTCCTTCTCCTTAACATAATAAACTGTAAATGCCAAAATTTAAAAGTACTAAATCTGAATTTATTAATTGGTGCTCACCAACGGAATGCGGAAGTACTTTATAGAGATATGGAAACGAACCCCTATTTAGTGCGGTTGTAAACAACGATAGGAAATACGCAACCCTCAACCTAAAAGACAGAAGACCAGTGGGCACCAAAAGTAAACCAGAGACGGTTGGACTTCTTACAAATGCCTGCCATATCATGGCAGCTAGAGAATACACGGAGAGATGATTCCGTTGCGAAGATAGTGCAGAACCGGATAGCATGCAAAATTGGATATACATAACGTCCAACACCTTACTACAACTGCAAATCAGAACACGTGTGTGAAACTGAGTCAGCACTATTATATTGGGATAGAACCATTCAAACCGACCACTTGTACAGAGGTTACGAACCACTCTGTACAGCTCCTACCAAAAAAAAGTTAATGACCTAAGCCAAAATGTACACAGAGATTCAAAATGATAGTCAATTCCGCTCCTATAGATAGTAACAGGGTTTAGGTATGTGCCGCGTGCTTTGTAATGAAGTTTGAACTAGTCAGTGTGGAACATAAGAAGTAACGGATCTGTCATTAATAGAAAAACGTAACCTTATTTGAACTCGCCTTATATAACGACTATGGGATTGGTGTTTCTGCTTGTACAAAAATGAAATGTAATTAAATTTAACTTTACTAAAATTATGATTTTCCAATTCATACTAACTGGTGTTTAACTAAATTTATTTTATTACTTTTAAATTATAGCATACAATTGTATAATTATTAAGTGACAAAACTGCATCTCTCAGTTCTTCTATGGTATGCATCGGTTTCTATATATCTTATTTTTTAGATACCGAACATGAAGTAATCTAATGGGTTAGATCAAAGTATCTTGGTGGCCGTCTTTGTGCTCTAGACGAACTGTCAGCAAAAAAACTGTTGAAAGATATTGCGGGTTTGTCGAGCAGTATGTGCTGGAGCATTATCGTGTAAAATAACTTGCTTCAAGCTCATTTTCCTTGTAACTCTGCAATAAACAATTCAAACATCTTTGGTACGTTGGGCTGTTACAGTTTCCTCGAAGAAAATTGGCCCTATTTTCGTTGCCTGGGCATAGCTAACCAAACTCCAACTTTTACGGGATGCAATTGCGTGTTCTCGAAATTCGTGTGGATTTTCTGTAAACCAGATACAATAGGTTTTGTAAATTGATATAGTCTGTTAGAAAAACCAGGCCTTCATCCGAGAAAAATGATTTGTTTAGCAAGTCGTCGTCCCTTAAATGTTATTAAAACCAATGACAATATTCCAATCGCCTATCGTGATCTAACGTAATAATTTCCTTGTACCGTAGAAACTTTATAGGGATGAAAATGTAACTTTCTTTTGAACAGCTTCATTGCGCTAAGTGTATGATAAGCCTATAAAAATTATAAAATGTAATAAACTATTTCACTTAATGTTAATATTGATTTTTTACTGTCTTGTTTTTGAGGCTATTACCACAGATTAATTCCCTTATTTTCTTACAGTATTCAGAAATACTATTGTTGGTGATATTAGATGTAAAATAAACGATTTGAATAAAAATTATAAGATAAAATAATCGAAAAATACTAGACACGCACGCCAATGTCGCTAAATGTCAAGAAAATTCATTTAATGTATGAAATTTGTATGTAGCTAACTTCGCTCATTTAAATTGGTAATAAGTATAGAATTTTTCCGGCAAAACAGTTTTTTTCTACGACATCATTTTGAATCACATGGTTGTGGCGAGCGTATTTCGGATGATATAGCTTTTACTAGGACTGCGCTTATCCGGTGAACAATGTTATGTATTCTTGTTATTATCCGACAACATGATTTCTTTTTTTACCAAATTTAATTTGTTATTAAGACATAAACAGCACTCGTTGAAATATATTTTGTGTATTCTTTGGTAAAATAGATTTTCTTTCTGATGTTCTTATTGATTTATTAGAATACCTTATTTCCTATATACGCCAATATGAATTTGTGGATAACACTTTTCTTTCATTCTAATTTTTAATGTTAACATTTACAATAAGTGAATTAATATAAAAAATATATAGTTTCAATAGTAAATGCAAGAATACTTTGCATAATACCTTATACACATTATATGTAATAACAAATTCCTCACTTAATTTATTTATTTTTTATTAATTTAAATTTGCATAAATTCACTTCTCAATCTTGAGCATTCAATTTCAGTGCCATCTATTTCGATTACTCTTAGAGTTTTCATAGTTTTCTGCAGTTTTCTTGAATGTAATTCTTTCTTTATGTATCTCAAAATTTTCAATAGGACTTAGGTCGGACTATTTTAGACTGCAATACTTTTATATAAATGTTTTGCAAAATCCATTTTCACAATTTCTATTCTGCACGGGACATTATCTGCTTAAACCCAAAATTTCCCAATTTACCGATGGATCATCGGATTTATAAGATGCTGATTTCTGCAACACTACTTTTCATTTCAAATTCATTGTTCTATTTTTTTACTATTAAAAATTTAAGAGAAGCTAATATTAGCTCGAATATACAATCGCCGACAAAGTTAATCCAATTTTTTTCATATATTGTAAAAAAGCAATGAAAGCACTATTAGAAATATTGAAGATGATAAAAAAATTTAATTATGCAAAATTTAATAAATGTTTATTAATTTTTATATAAAATTTTCCGTAACTTATGTATTTTAGTTTGCGAGTTTTCACTGAAATATATGTTATGCAATTTATAGAGGCGAATATCAATAAACACCAATGCTCCCTTTGTGGTTTTTCCACAACTTGCGCGCTTGAAACTGATTGATACCTTATTTGAAACAATAATAATAAATCAAGTTGCAAACAACTTTGGGCTACTCTTCGGGGCAGAATAAATACCTCCATAAACCCAGTAGTATTATATTACCGGAAAAATATAATAATCAAAATCGCGATTCAGATTGTTAACCTTTTTGTGAGAGGAGCTGTACAAGTGCCGATAATTTAAATTATAGAACCATTATAATCCTACGATGACTTAACATATCAACACAAACAGGTTTTTACCTTTTTTCTTATGTTACTGCTTGCGAGTTATAAAAGAACTCTCTTACAATAAAATATTCAGCATTTAACATAATTGAATATTTTAGAAATAAAAAAAAAAATAGTTAGGGCGAAAAGAGTGTAACAAAAATATGTCTTTTTTGATAAAAAGGACATATTTTCCAGTTTAAAGTAGGTTATTTTAATTTGCAAATACATACTTTAAATATTTTTTACAACAAAGATATTTCTTTCATTGAAGGAGAAATGTTATTTATCTGTATATATATCTACTTCTAATTTATGTTTATTTCTTATTAATAACGAGGAAAGCAATCCTGTTGTTTGTTTCCTCTTCACGCGTAAATTTAATGGAAGTGGGACAGCCGCCACCGGCATAATGAACGTCATTTCATTTTATAGAAATGCTTTATTATAAACAGAATTCAAAGAATAACGAACGAAAAACATTTCTTTTAACATTCGCATCGTCCACCTACATTATGGATAAAAGCGATTGTCGCTTTCTATCTGTTATTTTTACGCTAAAAAGCCGTATACTGCTACCCCTTTTCCCAGAGATCCTAAAAAATATAAAAAAAATCTCTTTCCGCCCTTCCATAATTCGCGCATCCTTTTGAAGTTATAAATATAGCGGCAGCACGCGGGCATTGCGAACCGTTAGGAACCCGTTGCGACGTAATAAACTTCTTAAAGCATTACGTCCCACTAAAATACGGACCGAAAATTCCCTTTCTTACCCTAGTTATGGCGTTGTTCCCTCGTTTCGGTGCCCGTTCACTAACGCAAAAGTTCTTTTTCCCTTCCTTTTCTCCTTCCGGACACACTACAGTATATATATGTGCACTTTATGTATGTATGTACACTGCCCGACAGAATTAATGTCGTCGCCTATAGTGCATAGATTGGCAACATAACAGATATGCAACTCTCTACTCACATGACGTTCTTAGAGTTTAGTTATGACTAGAGACCGGATTATATGCAAAGAAAAACTGGAATATATGCATAAACCTGGGGCATATATGCAAAGAAATTGCGACAATATACAAAATTTTTATATAAAATAAATAAGAGCAGAAATTTAAACATTAACTTTATTGCACACAATTTTTTCACAACATATTTCTAAAACATTTTATAATTAAATGTTTTTCAAAATTGTGTAAAAGAAAATTTTGTCTTCTATCAGAATACATATTGCTGTGACATGTCTCCCCGGTTGTTTGAACTCTATGCTGTTAATTTCCCAAGATCAAGTTTTGGCTTTGCCGCGCGCAAATTCTCACATGTTAATTTTTACTTTTTTCTTTGAATTTAGTACATTTATTGGATGTATACTTAATTGTTCAGTTAGTTAGTTTATTTTTCTTTGGTTATATGTTTAGCATTAGTTTATCTTGTTTATGTCCTTCTTATAAGGCGTTTTCTTTGATTGTTGCGGCCGACGCAGAGCTCGCAGTCAGCTGTTTTGTATATACGCGGAGAGGTCTCGTTAAGAGATCAGAGTCTGAATAGTGGCACGAGAAGTAAGTAGATGTAAATTTTGAGCTCTTTCATTTTCCCCATTTTACGATTTTTCATTTGTTAAGATTTGTTTCGGTTTATTTTAATTTTTGATCATTATTCAGACGTCTCCTCTTCTTAACTGTGCACAATTTAAGTAAGTTTTTTTTATTATATTCGTTTTAGAAGTAAGCGCGTTTAGAGTCTAAATTTTCCGTTTTTTTTTGTAGTTATCAAATTAATTTTAATTTTATCACCTAGGGGTGAAGTGAAGCTGTGAGCTTGTTTTAAATTTCATTTTTAATTTTGGTTATTTCTTTACGTTATTTGAATTAAATTTGTAGTTTGCTTTGAATTTTTGAAACCACGTGGATTATTTTTTTTGTGGTATTGAAATTCCTTCTAGAACGAATTCACCATTTTGTTTGCTGAAGGATTTGCATTGTCCTTTTTAAATTGTAGAGTCATATGCAGGTTTGTTTTATGCCAGAATCTTATATTCACGGTTTTTATTTATCCTGTAAATTGTATCAAATGTTTTTTTTTCTTTTTTTTTTAAATAAATTTAATGATTGTAAATATCATTTTAAAATCACAGTTTCTTTTATTTCTGAATCAGCCATTTCAATTTTTGGGGATTTTAAATTTCTATTTTTGCAAAAGCCCACTATTAATTTGTAAAAATTTACTCTGAGATTTAAGAATCTCTGGCACCCTTTTAAATTCATTTTTGCTGAGCTAGCTAAATTAATTTTGTCATTTTTAATTTCTCTTTACTTATATGCTTGGACCATCAGTTCACAGCAATATGTTTCGAAATAGAAAAGCTTCTTTTAACATCCACAGATATAATTGGTGCATTTTTTAACTTTACAATATATTCTAAACTAAAATTAATGTCGAAATTGTTTACTGTTTCACCTTCCAAAATTATCTTAACTTTCTTCAATTTCAAATACCCCGCATTTTTATTTATCACTTTTTTAAATTTATCGTATATAGAATTACCTATTGTACCCTTAACCTTCTTACATAGCATATCAATTTCGTCTACTATTTCGACTGATTCCGAGAGCGACATCCCTTGCGATTCTAGTTTACGAATGGAACTTGAAACAAAGCTATAATTTGACTTAATATACAAAAGATTTTGTAGCAATTCTATTGATGTTACTATCTTTTTACAGTTTTCTAGAGCAATGTAATCAGCAGTGATTTCAAGAATTACATTTTTTATTTTCAAAATTATCGGCGAAAAAAATTGCAGCCTCTAACCATGTACCCCATCTCTTAATAATCGGTCAGGAGTCAACTTAACACAGGGAAGTCGCTCCTTATAAAATTGGATTCGTAAAGGTGCTTTTAAAAATACATTTTTGACATTGCTAATTAAATCATTAATCAAACGGAATTGATTCCTAATGTCTTCGGCTACACGATTGAACCCATGAGCTAACAATTGTAGAATAATATTACTAAAAAAAAATTAAATTTTGCGCGCTTTTATCATGTATGGTGCAGCGTCGGACAACATTAGTAAAAAAATTCACAAGGTATACTTCCAGGTAAAAGAAATTTGATAACCTTCTTGAACGAATTGGGCAATTGTCAAATTATTTGTTTTTGAAGTTCTTTACAATAAATTAAAATATGATTTACCTACAATATCTTCATGAAGAATTCCTATTAATAAATGGGCAATATAACGGCCACACTTATCCGTACTTTCATCTACCATGATATAAATTAATTATTCTCTACCAATTGTGAATTTCTGCTATTTGTTGCTGGTAACAAGATGTGACATAATTTTTCGTAAGGTACATTCGTCAGGTATATTGTTTACAATATTTTTGCAGAAATGATTTCAAATTAACATTGTTTAATCTTGCTAATGGTATGTTAGACGAAATTAATGCGTTACACAGATCCGTATTATATTCGTCTTGTTCTGAGTTTCGTGAAGTTGATGCTACACATTAACGTATAGATTGCTGCACACATGCGGGTCGCTTTAGTTTTTCACATTTTCCAATATGTGATGGAGCTTTAGCGTGTTGATCAATCAAGTATTTTTTCATTGGAAATTATTTTTTAAGTATTCAAAAAAGCCTTAACTGACAGTTGATTAATTGACAGTTGCTTTTTAAAAGATAAAATTGATGTTTCTGTGGACAGATATCGACAGTTTGACAAATGTATTTTTTTTATCAAATTGTATTTGTCAAAATGAATCGGAATTAAATTATTACATTTTACAATAAAATACTTGTTTTAATAAATTAAATGGTTCATATTTTTGCTCATTAGCGTTTATTCTTTTTGAAACTTGATTTTAATAAAATGTAATTTATAACAACTGGGGTTTCCTTTATTTGGACTTTTGTATTTACAATTGTGAGGCAACTTGATGTCTTTAATTGAAAATATTTATGCGATTGTTTAACTATATTCACAATATATATTGTTTTAATGAAGTTAAAACTTCATCGTTTTAATTCTCTTCGCAATTAATGCCAGGTGAATTACCTGACATAAATTTATTATCAACTTCTTAAATGAATTTACAAACGCATTGTAAATGGGTCGATATTTCCGACTTCATATTGCCACCAGATATCGCAGGCGATTTCTCTAATATGTACCTCAGAAAATATTCTACAGTGTCACCCAAGAAAATTTAAATATGATATATTTATAACAAAAAAACTTACAATGAGAAAGCAATAGATCAGGTACACACTCTCTCTAAGATTTGTTCTATTCTCACTTGCAGTTAATTCCATTTTATTACTGAAGTGAACATCACAAGCATCATAGCTTGATAATCTTTCATATTTGATGTCTGTGATGTCTGGCCTGCTAATTAATCTGGTTCAAACTTCAAGTCTCTTCAAAGGAAATAAATGTATTAATACCACAAATTATGGAAATTAAATATTTCATTTTCGTAGAAAATGTTTCAGAAATTGTATACATCACTATTTACTTTTACTATTTTACACTACTTGCGTGTACTTCTAATGGTAGAATCCGAATGTTACTTGTGCTTTACAAGACGGAACACCTAATAAAACATCATGGTTGCGCAATTTAAACACAAACAGAGCACAGGTCAGAGCCCTGACGAAAACAAAAGACGCAAATTGTCTCTAGGAGCACGTAAACGTCCATATTTATTGTTAACCATCAACAATACTTAAATATACGACGGCTTCTCCCGATAGTCAACACTATGTGACGTAAGGCGATTGCAGCACTCGATGTCCTTTGTCAACACTAAAAATAAGAACTGGCAAAAATAGACCAAGATAACACCCAGTGGCAGTGACTATCCGAACTGCTCATCATTTTAACAAGCACGCGTTCGGCTGCCATCGACTTATGTTAGTAGGAAGTTTATTGCGGTACTTACGTATAAAACACTTGACAATTAAAAACAACAGATAGAAAAATTCGCAGTGAACGATGGCATTAATTTTGTCGCACAATGTACGTGTACGGCGCGAGCTAGTAGTGTATTTAACGTTGCACGGGCGCAACTAATATCCTCGGCAAGTTGAAAAATTAACTCATGTTAATTATTTTCATGTACGTATATCGTGCCAGCATGTGTGTTAGCGAAAGAGAGAGATCACGCGTGGCCGGAGTCTCGTATCCAATATTTACTTTGGGTCGAGAGCGTTTTGTTCGAACTTTCCTACAACCAACCACCTAACGAGCTTCAGGTTCGCTTTCGAGTGAGGAACAGAGATAGTTGAGAGTGTTTGCGGATGTTATTAATATAAATGCGGAAATTTGTTTCTCTTATTACTTAATATGTATTGCCGGGAACTAGGAAATTTGAAACAATAACCTAATAAATGAAATCATTATTTATAGTGCTTCCGAGTACTGACTTAATTGAGTGCTCAACAAATAATATCGTTACCTGGTTATTTGAAATTAATACACGACATTGTCTTTCACACCTTATTGAAGTCGCCCTGCAGAGAAGGGAGGAAATATAAAAAACTGTGAATTTTTGTTTATAGCCCATTCCGAAAGTTATATTTGATTCGCAAATATAATTATATTAAGCAAATAGCAGCTGAAATTAGAACGTTGAAAGCTTGTCTATAATGAATATAAAAATTTATATTCTTTTTCTTTCTGAAAGTATTTACTAGTGATGGGTTGCTAATAGGAAGCAAACTGATATTTTGTAGCAACTAACAACCGTTAGCAATTTGTGACAGCTATTCAATACCAAAAGAAGCTGCTATTTTTCGTAACAGTTTCCTGATAGTAGACAAGTGCGAATGTTGTGAAACATACATGTGTATTCGTAGCACTGTTTGCGTTCTCGATAACACTATATCTGATCATAGAACAGTTCTTTTTGAATCGGATAGATTGGGGACCAGTCAGGGTGGGATGAGGGGGTTTAGAAGACATTATAGTAGTCCTGCAATTGGCGCATTGCCTCCTCTCTGTTGACCGAGTCGTGGCAGGAAATATTTAATAGTAATGATTTAAATGTAAGTTTTGATATTTTTTTTATAATACTCTTCTCTTTTATTTTGAGAAACATTTTCCACAATAACATATTACTTTAGACAAAGAAATAAATAACGGATGGGTTACTGATGACGTAAAAATATCTAGCGAAAGATTAAAGGATTTACAAAAGCTAAAACTTCAATTTCCTGAGATAAGAGAGCTTTACAAAGAAGCTGAAAAAATGCATACTAAATTAGTACAGGACTCTAAGCGTTCATATTATCAGTCAAGAATTAATGGATCAACAAATCTATGTGTAACCATTTGGAACAGTATGAACTGAACTAACTAATAAATCAAATGCTGTCAACAATATATCTTTTAAATACTAAGAAGGTCTGACTGAAGATCCTAAAGATGTTACTTCAGTTTTAAATGATTTTTTTTATAGATTCACCTGGGCGAGTACTCGATATTATACAATCTCCTTCACATAATTCTGACTAATGAGTTATTACAATTCGTGAATTGCAAATTGAAAAATAAGAGCACAGGGGAACCGAATGACATCGCTGCGAACCTAATTAAAAAAAAATTCGCCTGTATCTTAAAACCAGTCACTTATTTGGTTAACTTATCTTCTGTTAAGGGTAGCTTTCCAAATTCATTAAAATTGTGTAAAGTAGTAGCAGTTTACAAAAAAAATCGCAATCCATTCTTAATTATAGACCGCTAACAATTTCATCTAACTTTCAAAAATTTTTGAATATTGTTTTTTAGATCGCTTTGCAAAAATTTTAGATGAGAATAGTGTTTTAACTGATAGTCAACATGGTTTTCGTTCAAATAAATCAACAACTACTGCACTGATGATTTTTTTTTACCAGGTTGATTTCTTGCATTAACGCGTGTAGGGAAGTCACCTTAGGTGTCCCGCAAGGTTCTGCGTTGGGTCCTGTACTATTTTTACTTTATTCTAACGATTTAAGTACTAATATATCTGATGCCTTGTTAGTTACATATTCAGATGATAATACGTTTCTTATATCTGATAAAAATTAATATGATTTAAAATTAAGGTGTCAATCAACATTGAATTCGATCAGTAACTGGTGTAACACTAATTTGTTGCATTTGAATGCAGATAAAACCCAGATGGTTCGTTTTCACAATAGGCAGGAGGTTTGTACTAGTATGGAAGTGACTGTTGGTCCTCAATTATTGAGTAATGTTGACAATTCTCAGTTTTTGGGTTTGAATATAAATAATATTTAAATTGGAAATACTGACCATTGTAGTGCTTTGATTTTTAAAATACATTCAATTTGTTATATATTTAGAAATTTAAAACGTGTAATGTGTACGAACCAGTTAATTTCAATTTATCATGCCTTAGTTGGCTCTAGATTAGCCTATGGAATATGTTTGTGAGGTTAGTCCACTCGGGCGAATCGAGTTTTTATTGCTCAGAAACGAATCATTAAGGTTATTGCGGGTGTATCTGTGTTTAGTAATTGTCGAGATTTGTTTAGGCGGTTCCGCGTTTCTCTGGCTGGTCTTTTTGTCTATCAGTTGTCGGTATATATATTCACCAATAAACATCGGTTTAAGTTAATCAAGAATGTTCACAGTACTGCAACCAGACAAGAAAATAAGTTGTTTATACCTCATGGGAGATGTGACAATTTTTAACGAATTTCCTGAGGAAATACGTGCTTGTAACACTTTAAAACAAAATTGAAAAACTATCTGGTTGATCGCGCCCTGTATGCGGTGGCGGTGTGAATTTGTGTTGGTATTTTGACTTATGTGTTTTTTGTGACATGTCTTGTTTTACAAGGCGTTTAATTTTTTATGGCGTATAAAATGTAATATTAGTTATCTAATATAAATTAACAAATTATTACTTATGTTTAAGTGAGTATCTTTATACATTTTTGTTTTTAATGTGATGTAATGTCCCGTTTATACTTTTAGCTGTACACTATTTTTTGGCAAATTTATTTGATGCCAATTTTGTAGTTGGTCCTAATAATGAATAAATTTATTATTATTATTATTATAGCAGTAAAGCAGTGTATAAAATGTAGTGACGTATAAAACTACTTCTTTACCTTAGCATCTATAACCTTTTTTAAAATGACAAAGATTGTGTTTCTCCAGTGAAAGCCATAGCCGACGACGACTTAATAAATTAAATTAATTACTTTTTTCAGCGATTTAAATGATATAACAATTTAGTTTTCTGACTGTTCACGTAGTAAACTATGGAAACAATTATGATATGATGGAAGTCATATTAATACACGGATAATAATAAGTAAAAATGTACTCAAGTACTTACTCAATAGACCAGAATAGAGCATTATTGAAAGTTATTAATCTTTCTATAATTTTATTCATGACATAACACTATAGAAATATAATAAATAAAATCCGTTAACCCGTGCCAAACACTATAAGCAACTTTACCCCTCTTATAACTTTCATAAACAAAACACTTTATTTCTCATACATGAGCTATCATAACTTCACTATATGGTTTACCTGACATAATTCACGAATAATAAACAACATTGCCATAATCTAACAAATTCAGCTTAATTTCTAACTTGTAAACCCACTAAGCTTTCAGAACAAATTGGGACACAGTTGCGTTTGACCAAATAACAAATGGCCAAGATCAATCAGAGAAACTGATTACTGTATACCTATTCTACAGAGCCGCGTATGAATGAAGACGTTGACATAGTATATAATGCAATATGAGGTCAATATGCGTAGTTGCAATAGACATCAAGGAAGTTAAACTATTGTACATAAGTGTCAAAAGTGAACAAAATTTTGAAATAGCTTAATATAGATCTATTTACGCTTTCAGATGCGTTTATACCCGTAACTTTGCCTGTTTTCTTGCGTTCAGAGCCTCACTTTCACACAAAATGTAATATGTATTCTCTGTCATTTCATTACACACTCTGCAGTTAGGTATTTCCAGTCTTGACCCCAAATTTTCCATAGGTGTCCTTCCAGGGCCCAGAGTAGGGCAATTTCGATGGCATTATATGGAAAACTTCTTTATTTCAACAGATACGTGAAAACTATATAAGATGTTGCGCGCTCTTTTTCGACGATAAAATTAGTGGTGATGAGAAAATCAAACATTTTTAATCATTTCCGGAATATGTCCGGAAACTAAATTCCGGGTTTTCTTTTTTTACTTATAATCTCTTTATTTTTAAAAATACTAAATAATAGTAAATAACCTTTTTCATTTATAGAGTTGGGCAACTGTTCGGCGGAGCAGATACGTATGGCGACGCGGCCCTCAAATAATGTATTATAAATAAAGCAGATCAATCGTATTATTGTAATTTAGTATGTATTTATAAAACGTAAGTCATATTAATAGAGTTGTGTAAATTTTCCTTGGGGACAAAATCGGGGAAAGCGGGCTAACAAACGGGCCACCTTGCGATGCATTCGCATTTTACATCACTACATATTTAGATAAAATAAAAAAAAATTACATTTTATAAGGAAAACAGGCACTGTTGTTACTGACTTGCAACTCTACGGTACGTCGCTTTGTTGGAGTACATAAGTTGGAGCGCACGTTCTGAATACATACCTGCCGCGCCAGAAAATTTGCCCAACTCTATTCATCAATATATTGAAATAGATTTCTAAAATATTCTATGTCCCTATCTTGATTTGTTCTCAAGTTATGAGATATTTTTTTTTTAATAGAAATTGTAGTTGGCCATACAAATAGCATTTTTTAAGTAGTTCCCAAATGTATTGCTATGGAATCAGGGGTATGGAATATAATTTAGAGTCCTTTAAAACAGGTTTCAAATCCAAATGAAGAAGCGATTGAAAGTTGAAGCGCGTATTCGGTTGCCTACTTTACAGGCAAATTTTGAATTTGTTGAAAATGCTATAAAAATGGACCATCTTGGCAATAGGTGCTAAGTATAGCCTTAATTATAATGTAAACTTTATTTTCTATATTAATTCAAGCTCACCTGGGATATTTTTATGTTTCTATTATATTTTGCTCGGAGAGATTTTTAATTCTTCGGGATGTCTATTTGGTAACTTCTGCTGTATTCCCCTCAAAGTAGAGCAAATAACGGTATCTTAATGTCGGTTACTGGTAGCTATTCAAATTTAATGTTAGCTTGCTTGATAGCGATAACAATCGAAGGCTGATTACTGGTAATTTAGTTTAAATCCTCATTCTGCCTGTGGCAACGAAAGATGATATATTGATATTGAACTCCTATAACAATTTTTATGCCATACTATCAAAAATATCAAATATCTTGAAGATCTCGAAAGACATGTAATTACCAATTCAGGTTTTAAACCAACGTTTTATAAAAGATATGTAGACGATTGTTTGGCTTGTATTCCGGAAGACAAGATCACAAAATTCTTCTTCAAATCAGTTCTTCAACGAATTTCATCCGAAATTACAATTTACGCTCGAAATAGAAAAAAAAACACAGTTTAAACTACTTAGATCTTACTTTGATTCGAGAAAATAATAAAATGTTGACAAAATTATATCATAAACCAACATTTTCTGGTCGTTATTTAAATTTTCATTCTGCCCAACTTTTTGTTTACAAAAAAAAATGTTATATCTGTCTTAATCAATCCAGCCATTGTATTAACCAATCCAAAATATAGAAAAGAGGTATTAAACACAGTAAAAATTAATTTACAAAAAAATAACTATCCTTTACCGTTAATTCAAAAAACCATTAAAAATAAAATACATCAACACTATAATACCAAACAAGTCATTAAAATAACAAACACAAATCCAGTACCTTTACATATGTTAGCATCCCATATGTTCCACAATTATCCGAAAAACTTAACAAAATACTTAACCCGCATAATATAAAACTTGCACATAAGAACCACAATAATTTGAAATTTGGTATTTCAAAATTAAAAGACAGTATTCCATTACAAAACCAAAGTTATGTAGTATACAAAATCCCCTGCAACAATTGCGATGGTATGTACATAGGACAAACGTCACAACAACTTCACAATAGAATAAAAGGTAAATATCAGAATAATCTTACTGCATTAAAAAAGCACATAATAAACACAGGTCATACTTTCAATTTTAATAGTACAACAATTTTAAATAAAGAAAGCAATTATAAAGTGCGATGCATATTAGAAATGATTCAAATAAAAAAACATAAAAACTCAATAAATGATAGAACAGAAATAGAAAGTTTATCTAAAATTTATGCACCCATCATTTAAATACCGCTTTTCGCCGTTAGTATAAATGTAAATTGACAAATAAACAATTTTTTAAAAAACAGTAAAAAAGGCTGAGCTCGCCTTGCTTGTTGTTTTGGACGTAAACTTCGGCACTTTGAATTCAGTATGCTACACACACAAGTTAATAATGTACTTGACAAATAACTTTGTTATTAATTTTTATAAAAAAAAATGTAAATTTTAATGTTATATTTTTAAAATGGTTGTAGTTGTGTCGTTAAATATGTGTAAGTATAGACTCATCTATAAAATTTAAAATTTAAACCGTTATTAATTATATAAAAAAAAAATGAAATTGTAGAATGTAAAAGGCATTTTCGGAAGAAGACAATAAAAATTTGTCGAAACGTCAAAAAAGAATGGTTTAATTGGTAAATTTTTCATTAAATTGTGAAAGAACGGCTGCCTTAAGAAAGAAAAAAACATAAAAATATCAAAGTTCCACAAAATGTTTACCTACTAAAGTATCGACATTACTCCTGAATAATTTAAATCCTCACTTTTACCTGTAAAATTGTCGAGAAGTTAGAATCCCGGCCAGAATACCAATTCCATGCTATTGATCGATACGGCGGGCCGTCGAACCGAAAGTCCAACCTGTACCCAAAGAATTGCCTGTCCGTGAGTCCAGGTGTGCCTGCCGCAGTCAAGTTAGTATTCCATCAAGTATATCCCACCTAAAAAAAGAAAATAATTAATTAGTTTCAATTCAATATTAACCAGAAATAAGATTTTTATAATTTATATTCACTATACGTTAATTTGGGGTTAGATTTATATGAACCACTATTAGCTTTAGTTATTTTTGGAATTTTTAATATTTAAGGGTTTACTCCAAAAAATCACTGAGTTGGTCTGTAATAAAATAGTTATTCTTAACAAATATCGATAACCCAGATTATAGTTTTCTAATAAATTTAGTTTCCGCTATTTACGGGTAGATGGCTCTGAATTTTAAATTTTATTCTTTTTATTTTGACGTTTCTTCAACCTCACTCATTTAAAGTGCCAGGAAAGTTTGAATATGTATTTTTGTATTAATTAAATTGTTTGTATAGTATTTACGATCCCAATATACGTACCTGTGATTTAAAAGTCTCAAAAGTGGTAAAACAGCAGTTTGGTAAAGAAATAAAGAGTAAAGCTTGTTTCGTGTTAAAACATCTTTTTATTTGTACGTTTGGTGTTTTTACAACAACATTTGATAATTACTATTTTTCAAATTTTAATAATCCGAGAAGGGGCTTTTAGGGCGCGCCCGTTAAGTAAGAAAATTGCCTATTCGTTAGCAAGCGCCTGGTTTACTGATTTGACAGGCGATTTGGTGCTCCTAGAAGTGTCCCGTGTCACCTAGCAGGTAGAAGATCACTTTCCACAGTATTCTTTCACTTATCAGAGAGCTCGCTGGGTGGATAAAAACTACTATATTATTTTATTTTATTTTTATTGAAAAAGGGAAAAGACAAAAGTTTGTATACGGACAAACAATATACAAATAAATTGAAATCCTGAATTTAAGAATAATATTTAATTGTGCTGGACTAAATAAAATTAAAATTTTGAAATCCCGGGCATTTTGTTCTGAAAAACAGAGCAATATATACTTTTGTAGATCTGTTTACAGCCGTTCTCAAGTTATAAACAATTTCTAATTTCTGCATAATTGCATGCTTTAGAAGTTACACATGAAGATGAAAACATTATTATTATTACAGTGTCCTGTTAGGAGACCTCTTACTATGAGCTGCAGTAGCAGTTCGTCAGCCTTTTTTTATGGTCCCTTAATAAAGATCTTAAATGAATTTGCCTGGCTATATTATTTCAGTGTTCTTTGTGCTTCTCCTTGGTCCAACTCCTTACCTGCTCTCATGGTGTGTTTCTAGACACTTCTAGAACAGGTTCTGGGCCTATGTATGAGGCGGAAAACCACTTACAAGGGAACCTCGCGAACTGTAAATCGCAGATTTTAATGAAACTTTGTCAGTTTGTAGACTCCATGGAGTGTTACTCAAGGACGCTTTCCATTGCTACGGAACTTCAACTTTAGGAATAGGGATAATGTAATCTTGCATACATCCAAACGCGTATAACTCGAAAATTATCATATATAACCATTTAGCGCCTGGTATAAGTTTACACTGATTTTCGACATACAATGCAGCCACATAACAATATACAGAGTATTTCCGTAGAATAAGGAAATATGCTAAAATTTATATTTTTGTGGAAACCCTGTGTAACTTTTTAAACTACCTTTCTATAGACTATTTGATCATAAAAATGGCCATTATAACCGATTTCTGAAATTCAATAAAATAAGCACAACATACCATGTTTATTGAATCACCCTGTATATAAATATCTATACCAATCGAAAGGGTTGACTAAACGGTACAAGTCCACCATTGAAACTGTTTTCTATCTCTTACCGTTTAAAAGTTATGCAGAAAAAAAAGCCAAATTTCAACGGTGAATTGCACCCCCTAAAGTTGAAGTTCCGCAGCAGTGAAAAGCGTCCTTGAGTAACACTCCATGGAGTCTACAAACTGACAAAGTTTCATCAAAATCCGCGATTTACAGTTCGCGAGGTTCTCTTATTAGAACCGCTAGTTACAAAATTGGTAATGAACGGAAAAGATAAAGTAAGAAATCCAGAATATTGAAATAGCACTGAAGTAAAATAAAAAATGATTTTTCGAAAGATTTAAAACATTTCAATACACGATTGCGTTACTTGCCTTATTTCAAAATATACCTGCAACTTAACAATCTTCCGCTCTTTACTATCTTGCATCAATGAACACTTTAGTTACAAAACCACAAAAAAAAAAAAAAAACTAAACGAAACATGATAAAGTACTACATTTACTTAATTTCCACTTGAAAACTTCTTCACTTTGCCATAAAGTGAAACGGTACCCAAAATACAAATTTCAAGTCATTATTCTTTATAACTTGCATTTAATTGTATAAGTTTTCCTTTATCGTCGTCGCGGTTGTACGTCAGTAGTTGAGAATCCTTAATAAGGCTCCGGCGTTACCTCCTGAAAACTGTTAAACTACAGGCGCTAACGCTAGCTAGATGAAGCTGCATATACGCCCTTCTTTTGTCGTAGTTTTCTGCACACACTGCACGGTACGGTGTTAACTAGGAAGCCGTCGCTTCAGTTTATAACGAAATACCTATCCGACGACTTGCTAATATGGTTTCCGTGAAATATGTATGTGTGTGTGAACGAGTTAGAGCGGTTAGCCGGGAATAGAAACTTTTGTAATTTTGCCCGCAATATTCTGTTAATTAAGATATATGCGTATTTTAGGTGAAATTATATTTGCGTTCGCATTTATATTAAAGTTTGAATGATTAAATTCAGGTGGTGAACTACAATTTGCAACTTCATGTGGGAAAATTATGTAGTGTCAAATTTGTAATTGCTATTAAAATTCTAGGATATTACTCTTTTCATTAAGTTTTCAAATAAAACATAAACGTTGATTTCAGGACTGAATACTTACGAACGTGATCAGTATACCAAGAAAGCGAAATATATTCCGTGAACCAAAATCATATTGTTGTAAACAATATTATTGTACGCGGCGTATCCGGAAAGTAAGTACCGTTTTCGGAAAAAAACTAGTAAACATTTTTTTTTTGAAAATAAATTATGTCACAAGATAGAGCGTATCTTAAACTACTTTTCCACATAGCTCCCACCGTTGTCGAGACATTTGTCGTAGCGGTAGGTCAACTTATCTAGTCCTTCCTCATAGAACGATGCCGTCCAGTGATGAGAACCATTGCTACACACCGAGTTTCACTTTGTCGTCACTTTGAAAACGTTTCCCGCAAAGCTCCCGCTTTAGGTGTAAGAACAAGTGATAGTCCGATGGCGCCAGGTCAGGGCTGTATGGAGGGTGGTCGAACTACTCCCATCCAAACTGCTAGGTTTGTGTGTCACCTGCAGCGTGTGGCCGAGCATTATCGTGAAGCAGAACAATTCCTCTGCTGAGCTTCCCTCTCCTTTTGCTCTGTATCCCACGTCGAAGATTTTTTAATGTCTGACAGTATCTGGCTGCATTAATGGTTTCACCTCTTGAGAAAAATTCAACAAGCAGTACACCTTTTCGATCCCAAAACACCGTGCACATGATTTTCTGTGCAGACATCGTCGTCTTGAATTTCTATTTTGTGGGAGATTGAGTGTGTTCCACTCCATTGACTGCTGTTTTGACTCCGGTGTGACATGACGTACCCAAGTCTCATCAGCTCTCACAATTTGATTCAAGAAATCCTCTCCTTCTTTACTGTACCGTGTGAAGAATGTCAACGCATTTCCAAGTCGCTTGGTTTTGTGAACATCACTCAGCATTTTGGGAACCCATCTGAAGCACAACTTGTGGTAACCTAAGCGGTCTAAAACAATTTCGTGCAAAACTGTTCTGGAAATTTGTCGTCTGTTCTCACGAATTTTTCCATCGATTTTCCTCACCAAGTCATCGTTGACAACAGAAGGCTGACCACTCCGGTGCTCATCGTGGACATTAGTAAACTTGCACTGTAAACAGACAACACAACACAGAGCAACCAAAATGGCGTCAGTTAAGAGCAAACGAACAAGGACGACTAGCGCGCATGCGCAGAACGCCGATCGCAGCACAGCAGCGGCGGGAATGCGAAACGGGACTTACTTTTCGGATACGCGCATTAATAACATTTTTAATCAAATTAAGCAAGATATAAGGTTAGATTAGATTAGAATACGGGCCTATTTCAACCACGACTTTTTCAGATTTATTATGATCTCCTTTTTCTCCTAAAATAGGCTCTCTAATTTTGCCCTGTTAATTAGGCCTACCGTCCTCGAGAGCGGCTTCTTTGTGGAACTGCTAGCTGTGGGACCCACACCCATTACTAAAAATTTTGTCCTCGCCAAACCGTCACATGAACTGATGTTTCTTCCTCCTCTTGGCAGAACCTGTAAGTAGCGTCATCTGCCTGGTCTATGTTTCTTTAGTCTGCGGTGACCAATCAGCAAACCTACTATCACTTTGACAGTCTTCTTATCTTTACTCAATAGATCCATAGTAAATTCAAGCTTATGTTCCTTTAGAAACTCTTTTGCCTGTCTCTTTCGCGATGATTGTTGCCACCACTCTCTGAACTGATTATCTATTCATTTATTGATGGATTTTTTAATTTGCAATTCGGTAGTGCCAAAAGAAGGGCCATCTCCAACGTACGTCGCATGGCCAGCTCGTCTATCGCCTCATTTCCCCAATCCAGGCAATATTAATTCCTTATGGGTGCTCACTTCATATTTCGGGCACTTACACAGTCTCAAATCAGCTTAGAGTCCGCACTTACGAAACTAATCGCTTTAAGTGTAGACTAACAGTCAAAAAAGATAGCGACGCTTTTACATGGTTCGGTCCACCTTTCTATTTCTCTGACACAATGATGAATTGCAGCAACCTCAGCCTGGAACACCATTGTGTCTTTGTTGAAGCTTAGTGAAAGAGCCTGTTTAGGCTTCTTTGCATATATTCCAGCTTCGAGGCTGTAGTCCGTTTTAAAGCCGTTTGTATACCAGCTTCAGTCCGCTCTTATTAGAGTGCATGTCCTTCAGTCCTTATCTGGTATTATAACCTGATATTTCCTATCTAAGTTGAATTTTTGAAGCAGGACATCACATGGCATCCCCAAAAGGATGCCTTCTTAAATTTATCTAATTGGTTTTGACAGACAGCGCCGTGGGATTTACTTATTGGTCTACTCATGGATCTACCTAGCGCGATAGTAGCTTTGTTGGTTGTATTCTAGATGTGTGGTTTCCATGTGGGTCTTTGATCAAACCATACCACAAGGTATTTCGCCTCTTTGACATATGCAATTCTTTTAGCTCTCAATCTAATATAAGATATAAGGTTACAATAACTGGAAAAAATGTTAACAGTGTTGATTTTTGCTTTTTCGAGAAAAAAAAATAATTTTCGGTGACTAGTAACATATACCCAGTGATCTTAGAACTGTTGCACTAGAAGAAATAATTTGTTCAACTTGATTTTTGGCACTGTGATAGTTTTACATCAAAAATGAAAGGATATCATTTGCTAGAATTTTATTAACATGCAAATATTTGGCGACCCCATGGCTGCGTACACTCCTTTATAGGTCTAGGCATCGCAAAAAGAGATGGTCAATATCTGCTTGTGGCACTTCGTTCCAATCAACTTGAACTTCGTGGATTAACTGTTTCAGAGTCTGTGGAGGATGGTGCAAGGTGGACAGTCCCTCCTCATGCTCAATGATATCCTACACATGCTCAAGGGGGTTTAAATCCGGTAATTAACGCCTGCTTCTTGGAGAAAGTCCTTAGTTCGACGAGCAATATGGGAATGTGCGTTGTCTTGCTGAAAAAGGACGTGTGGCCGGCCTTCTAGATAAGATAATAACGTGGTTTGTGTACGCATAGTATTAACAAGTCTACCTTCTTCTCCAAACCATTAGTCAGCGATTTGATGCCTAGTAGCAAAACGATCTCGTAGAGCTAGTTGTCTGAAGCGCCCATATTGACGCTTTTTGTACACCTCATTTGACCAGTTGGTCTTCTTCATGCGTGTTCTTCTATCTTCTTCTGTCCACACTCATACACGCATTGCAGTACAATTAATACGACGACCAACTTCGCGATAAAACAAACCAATATCTCGATGGGTAGCATGTCAGTCACTAACACGACGATAATTTTGACATTTTCGAACTCTACGCATTTTGTTACGCTTTCTGTAGGTGTCAGCTCCCACAAGCTTCTTCACAAAAAAAAACTAAGAGATAAAATTCTTTAGCAAAAAATTATCAAAGATAAGAAGTTCACATTCCTACCATAGCTTGCTTTAAATAATATATTAATAATAAGTAGTCATTCTGATACCAAGAAAAAATCAAGTTAAACAAATTATTCCTCTGGGTGTAATGCTTTAATGTCACTGAGTATTTCCACATGTAATATTATTCGGCAATGATAAATTACTCCTACGGCGAAAAAAAACGTAAAATATTAATATCTTTAAGTATAAGATTCCTTAACAAAAATTTGAACTTTAAACTTTTCTCGTAAAAAGGGTTCCCGTAACAGCTGTTTTTGTTGTTTTTTAACTCTTTTAGTATACAGTTTAACCGCATAAAATTTACCCCGTATTTTTTTCTGCGCCGGAACGCTTTACAATGGTGTATCCTGAAAAAAACATTTTTAATTACTTTAACAAAACTCATTTCGTTAATGTATATATATATATATTACCTCGTGTGCTATTTTTTGCTAAATTAAGCAAAAAAAAAACATAATTACATTAGCTGAGTATGTATTGAGAAAATGTTACTTAGTCGTTTATTTAAGATATTAATCATTTGAATTAATTATAAAACTATTACCTATCTCTAAAGTTTCTTTTACCATCCCTCACCATTGATTTAGTTATCTTTCGTTTCTGTCCACTGCTTTTGGTTCCTAGTTTCATTTGGTTTTTGTCATCTCTATCAAACATATCTCAAATAGCAAAGTTCTCCAAATTTCTAATGTTCATATTTATTTAATAGTTTAGCAGGAACTAAAGGTATATATAGATAGACACACGAATATCCGATCACTCCACGCTACATGAAATTTTATTAACTCTGGATAATTGTTTAGAGAATCGAATGGACCGATTCGCTCTTCGGTTGCTGATGAGAACCCAAGGATTCCCAAAACAATTGTTCCCGAATTAATAAAATCACATGTAGGGCGGAGTGATCGGATATTCATGTGTCTATTATTAAACTACAGTCCATGTGATAATATAATAATAGCCTACGCAGTGTTACAGTCCATGTGATAACTTTGTACATGTATAAATATACAAAAAATAATCTATGGTCAACAATTCGCTTGAAACAGTAAACCGCCCCTTCAAAAATTGATTAGCTCTTAATCTTGCACATATTAGCTCTGTAGAATTGATTTAATGATTCTAATGAATAATTACAACAATTTTCGAGACTTTAGAGCAATGAAACTCTTAGAGGCTTCTCAAAGGCGTGTTTCGAGGTGTAGATAGCACTTAATGCATATACCGGGCTCTTTTTTTGCTATTACACATACAATTTCCCGACGTGTAACGTTATAAAACAAATCATCAATGCATTGGTGATTGGCGAGTAGGCAACCAGACATAGCTCCTTGTAAACCGGTTATTATTTCGTTTTAATGATAGATTTGATGTATGACAAATTCTGAAATTTTACCATTATTTAGTATTTTTTATTATTTATTTCATTATTAATTAAGGTATTTCAACCCCTAATAAACGTTATTAGTTGAATAACTAAAATAATTGTCTTTTCAGTAACTACAAAGTTATGAACGTATTAAACCAGTTTATTCTCCTAAAATGTAATTGAATGGTTGAAGCAGCCAACAAGCTCTCTAAGCCACTCAAGTCACTAGTAGAAACTTAATAGGACATGGGAAATGTACGAATGTAGTCGATACAACCAAAAAACTATGTTATCCACGCACTGCAAATACAATTACAAATACAAAACAACTCTCTAAAACAAAGTTAGCGATATATAGAAATTTGTATATTAAACAAAGACACCAAACGGAATATTTTTCTGAATATTCCGAACCTTTTTGTAAGACTAGTTGCGCGTCTAATATTGTTTCTGCTAGTAGGATTCTTGAATTTAAGCCAGGAACTTTTTTTATTCACGTCCGTTATTTTTGGTGATCATTCTGTTACTGCTGATGGTTTTTGTAATTGAAACAAACTTGTGTGTTTAATGACGGAATATGTAATGCCTTCTCTTTGTTTGTTTTTTTTTTGCGGTGTAAGCAGGTACATGTGTGCTTTTGTTGTTAAAGAACAAATTATATCCTAAAAGTTTAAAAATTTATATCTCACAATAAATAAGTTTGCTATTCCGTCGTTCATCAAATCATAAATTCATTTTAATTTTTACTATTAATGCAGAAAGAGTACTTTTTCTTAACTTAGTAAACAAGAAATCTTATTACTATTATCGCTACGTAATAATAAAGATCAGTATATCCATAACCGAGTGTACATCAAAAATAGAATTGACATAAAACCGCAAAAAAAAACGATATGAAACTGATAGGGGATGGTGGGGCAAGATGGGAACATTAAGCTTTAGAACACTCCATCAGGATTGCAAATTGATATACAAGGTTCTAAGTTCGCTTGTTGTAATTTTTTAACATTTATCTGCTGATGGATGAATTTACAAGTTTTCGATGGGTACTCTTGATGTTGTGAGAAAATTTTGAAGAGAAATGCGTAAATACACCATCTTGCCCCACCATAGGGGCAAGATGGGGTTCCAGGTGAGTTAAAAATGGGTCGTACCATAAATCTAGGAAACAGGTAAAAAAAAAAATAGATTCTTAAAATATTCTTAAAAACATGCAGGAACAAAGCTTAAACTCTTCAAAGCGAAACTACTTAAAATAAAAAAAAAATACAATAACGATAAGAATATTAAACTTAATCTTCACAATTGACACAATAGAAGACACGTTATTCGCATAACCTCGCCATCCATGGCATTGTATCAATACTTCCCCTTACAATACTAACATTGAGCGTCATCTTCCTCAACAGAGGAACTTGATTATTTCCTTGACGTTTTCTAAAAGTCTATCTCTTTGCTTTCCTTACAAAATTCGGCTTCTTGATCTCTTCTGTTTTCTTCTTTGTCATTTTTTTCCTTTAACTCTCCCTCAGCACTTCTAGTTGCCTCAGGGATTCTCCAGACTTCTATTTTTTGTAACAGATTTTTATACATAGTGCTTGTAAGGATTGTTGTCTTTCCCTTGTTACGCTTTGATTGAACCTGTATTTTATTCCTAACATGAGAAATAGGCATTATGTCTTCGAGAAAGCATAATGGCATATCCAGGCATAACGGACCAGACTGAAGAGTGAGATAATGATGTCCCCATGTTGCCCCATACCAATTTTCTGGTTATGTTATAATAACATATTAAATATTTGAAATAAACAAATAACACGCTATAGAAAATACATGCAATACATGTCAATTAATAAGCACAAAAAAGTGTAGTTGTAAATAATTTACTTATGCTTCCGATACTGGCCGTTGAACTTACCATCAAAATAATAACGAAATTCTGGAAATTGCAAAGTTCACGCACAAACAGCAATAACTTTGTTATTACGACTAGTAAAATTTCCTACATTACAACAAACATAAAACAGCACTTGTCAATATTAGGACTGCTATTATTTGACAGATGCTTACTGCCGTTTTGTAGATAAGACGATGTCCCCATCATGCCTCGTGGCCCCATCTTGCCCCACCCTCCCCTATATAGCCCAAAAGAACCTAGACAAAGACTAATATAGAACCGTAATCGAAACTAATATTAGATCAAAACCGTTATAGTAATAACTGTTTGGGCATTATTTCTGTTCTCATAACTCTTTCAGTCAGAACCGATATATAATAGTTTGAAACAGTTATTTTTGAAATCTTTTCAATCTCTGCTCCTAACAATCTTGGGATAAAGCTCATCAAAAAAAAATCGGATTCCTTACACTGCTTTGCCCTCAGATACGCTCTACTTTAAAACTTTCCGGAATTCTCCAAAAAAGGGCAGCCAATTTCATAATGGCCTCGAATAAATAAATTATTAAAAAACAACTTTTGCGTCAGCGTTACGCTACGGCCCTCCGTTATTTTTTTTTTTTTTTGCTTAATTTCTCCCCACGCGCCGCCGGTCTTTGCTCCTTTTCAGCATCGCGACCTCTCCTTAATTACCGGACTCGCTAGCGTTTTCATGCAAATGAAATTTAAATTTAATTCATTCCCCTACCGAAATTAGTTACAAATAAATGGATATAAACCATTTAAACAAATAGCTTGCGGCGACCGTGCGGTGAGGAAAAGCCGTTTAATAAAGATTAAATGTGACCAATGGTGGGAGGCGCGATCTCCCACAGGATCAGGCAGTCGTCGCAGTCGAATAGCAAAGCGCTGCGGTAGTAAAGCTAGTTTATTTTCAGCAGTAGAACTCGGCAGCGCATATTCTACAATATTTTGTAAAAAAATTATCAACCAACGACTAAAAAAGTGAAACCATTTGCATAATGTTCTAATATAGGTAGAGAACCAAATTGCTTTTAAGTGGTTGGATATATAAGAAAAAGGACGAGAGGGAGTGCTCTAAAAAGAGATGAAAAAGCGATAGAGAAGTGAAATATGGGAAGAATGAGTTATGTAAGGTGCGCAGATCATTCATAAAGGTGCACAGATTATTCATAAACATATACTTCAATATAAAACTAATACGCTTCCATTTAGTCCTTTTAAAAAAGTGTCTTTATTTAAAGAAAGGCAGATGTACAGGTGTCCCATCCAAGACTGGGTCTTATTTTTGATTTTAGGAAAAAGCGTTTTATACAAAGGTTTCATAAAATTCAATGTTGCATAACTTAAAACTATGTTTGACTATACAGGATGTTTCCCAAAAGTAGGAAAATGCATACTTACTCCGTTATTTTAAATGAAACACCCTATATATCAGTCTATTCTTAAATTCTACGTAGAAAAATAACATCATTTTATACAAGCTGTTATATCTCTATCTGTAATAACAACGGTGATATATTTATATTTTATATGTGCATGTTGTTTTTACTACATATGTGTAATTTTTGTGTACCTATTTGTGAATGTGCACATCTATTTTTATAGGAACACTCTGCAACTAGCCTCACACGAATAAACACACAAACATCTACGTGTTACTTTTAATTCCTCATTACTTCATTTATTAAAATACACTACAATATTCATCAGGGTTTCAGGTGATTTAATGTTTTTATATGTATATAAAACCGGCCACTAACATCAAACTGGATACTAGATATATATCTCTATCTAATATTCTATTTGGTATTAATGGTAAATTTTTTATATACAGAAAAAACAATTTTAGAAGATATAGCAGTCTTGTAAATAAAACCACAATCTTCTTTCAAAATATATTTAGTTCAAGTGAAAGTCTTCTTTTTAGATTGTTTTTATATTTCTTTAGTTACCATAATAATAATGTTACTACTATTATAACATCATTTATATTTAAAAAGAAAAACAAAAAAGTTATTCTGAATTTATTTTTTATTTATAATTTTGGCGTTATAGGAAAAAAACGTGTTACAGCACTATGGCACACACCTCACAAAGATACTATAAAGTCTGTCTATTTAGTGTTTTAACCAACGTCATTGATATGTCATACAAGTAAAGACAATCTTCTGATTTGAGTATTTTGTTCAAGTATTACTATTGAAAAAAGAAGCAAAGTTTCCGCTTGTCTCACAGAAAAAGATACAAGGAGTAATTTCATGAATGTGACAGATAGAGATAGCCATATTACTGCATTGTTTAAGTAAAATATTTAAAATAGTGCATCGTTTCCGGTTTCTATCATGGCACATGTCAATCAAACCTAACCTATAGCGTGGTTAGTTTGTGTATTTGGTTTATTATTAGTTGTTTCTCGCCCTTTTTTCGCTTTCTTTGTATATTTTGCAAGAAAAAATTGTTCTTTTTAGAGCACAGAGCCTTCTGTAAAGTTTTTAGTAGGTAAGTTATTTTGAATAAAGAGAATGTATCAAACAATGACTAATGTTATTATTATTACAGAAAATGCCTGGAAAGCGGTTGAATTCTAAGGCACAGGAGCTTGTGCTTAATGCTCTGGCATATTTCGAGAGGGAAAAAGAAAATGGGGGACCTTTATTACCTTTAAGTGCTGTTTACGAGGTAGATATTCTAATACACTCATAATTATGTTTATAAAGTATGTATTTTTGCAGAAAGTAAGCGAAGCACTTGGTGTAAGCAGACAGACTGTCGAATTAAAAAAAGAGAAACTGCAAAATCCTGTTTCCTCACTTCATCCTGAAAAGAGACCGCGTATTAAGCCGAAAACAAGAGATCTACGAGAGACAACTAAAATGGAAGTGCGAAATACTATTTACAACATGTATCAGCAAAGTAACAGCAGTTATATAATTGTTTATGATTTTGTTATAGAAGTATGATTTAGGGAAACATGTTACTTTGCAAACTCTCAAGGATGAACTCAAACCAAAGGCATCATTGAATTGTGCAAGCAATCCTTGAGCACTTTGTTAAAAGAAATTGGCTTCAAATATCGAAAAGAAGACAATAGGAGATCATTAATTGAAAACATGATATTGCATTGTTGCGAAGTGTTTTTCTTAAAAAGTATATGCTAATCTTAGCTCAAGTTCTGCCAAACAAGTAGTGTTTTTAGATGAGACTTGGATTTTATTCCAAAGGCACTCAAATTAAGTCTTGGCAAGATGACACTGCTAAAAGTGTTCGAAAGCCTCAGGGTTACGATGGCAAACGTTTTATGATTGTCCATGCTGGAAGTGAACACGGTTTTATTAATGGCGCAAGCCTAATATTTGCGTCTACCTCTAAAGCCGCGGACTACCATTCTGCAATGGATAGTAAAAAAATTTGAAGAATGGGTAACAAAACAACTAATCCCCAACTTACCACCAAATTCTCTTGTTGTCATGGATAATGCTCCCTACCATAGTGTTGTTATCAATAAAATTCCCAATAGTTCGTCCAAGAAACAAGATATCGCAGATTGGTTAAGGAACAATGGCATGAATTTCTCAAGTGAGTCAACTAAAATGGAATTGCTAGATATAGTTAGAAGGAATAAACCTGAGAAAAAGTATGCTAACTTATAAAATGTCATGGTCATGAAGTGCTGAGACTTCCTCCTTATCACTGCGATTTTAATGCAATAGAATTGATCTGGGCCTCAGCAAAACGATATTATAATCAAAATATTGGTAGGGATGGTTATCGCGATCAAAATGTATTGAATATGTGGAATGAAGCACTACAACATTGCACACCCAACACCTGGGAGAACTGTTGAGGCACACCAATAATTTATAAAAAGCTGGTATGAACGGGAAAAAAAAGTAGTGGAGATGGACATCGAGCCAATAATAATTGTTAATCCGAACGAATCCTCAAGTTCTGAAGAAGACACGGATAATTAATTGGAAAAAAAAAGGAACTGTTGTCGTGACATGATAAGTCGGATTTCGAGGCCTGAATTGGCCGAAATGCATTTGAACGATGTATGGTTCAATTTCAAGCAGCAATGGACGTCCTTGGGTGAATGTTCTGTTTTATGACTGATTGAAATTTTGAATCACTTATAACATAAATATATAATTCTGCGAAAAGAAATCGGTCTTTTATTATATTTCTATCTTTTATTAAGGAACTATTTTATTATTAAACTTTATTACTGTGTTAAATGTTATTATTTATACATTACGAACAGAAATTCTACCAACTGGTGTTAACATCACTTGACATATTTGCCAGTTAGATGTGCTTAAATGAAGAACAAATTAAAAATAGAGTTTCTTCAAAATGAAAACCATTCAAAAAATTATAAATAAAAGAGCAACAAAAGAAATATATTTAGCAAATACAAAATAAAGCACTTGTTTTTAGCTGGTGTATTTATTGGTGTATGTTATAAGGTAAAATTGAACAGTGGCAATAGGATATATTATGTTACCACATCTATTCTTGCATAGAATGGTCATCCACGCACTAAATAGTTCGCATTTGTAATCCAGCACCATTTACCTTAACTGGGAATATTCGTTTTCAAACACCATATGAGTATTCGACACAATTACGTGTTTGAATATGTCCCTTGTTATTTCAATTTTCAACATGCGTAATTGGATTAAGATTGTTTTTAAAGGTGTTTCGTTGAAATTCATGACAGATATTGCAATTGTTGAAAATATGATATCAGCAATAACATTTCCTCCGGTCTTAAGCATGTGGTTCTATAAAATAAATTAATGGGATCTCCGAATTCAGAAAATTTCAGTAAATTCGTTAATATCAGAGTGACATCAGATGTCACAAACAATTATTTTAAGGTTATGTATTATGTAGTTTGTTCGCGTCGCATGAACTATTTGCACCATTATGCACTTTTGCACACAAAAGTTCTAAAAAGTGCATAAAAGTGCAAATAGTTCATGCGACGCGAACAAACTTATGGTTATATTCAATTTGAGGGAGATATTAAAGTTTAAGCTTCGTACATAAGTCCGCTCAAAATGAAACAATTTTTTTGTTCGGTTCAAGGTTCAACTAATGCTGTGACAGTAGTATAATATGGTTTGAACGTAAAATTCGAACGTAAACTCAAAATCGAATTTAAACCAATACTGAAAAACCGCGCATAAGATATCCTGTTTATACGGTTCTTAATTTGACTCCGAAGTATCGATTTGATTCATACGGACAAAAATCGATGACGTTGGTTAAAACTTAAAATAGACAGATAGTACATTTTCTAATTTTCCGCAACGTGCAGTCGAATTTTCTGCAACCTTTAATTAGACTTTAATCTTCAGCTGTTCTTCCGAATATCGGCAGTCTTGCCTTGTTGCTCCTTTATTAACATTTCAAAATCTTCGGGTATTATTATATATATACTTCATTTATTAACATTTCAAAATCTTCGGGTATTATTATATATATACTTCACAATAAATAGTAGATGAGAAGATGTGGTATAATAGTTGGTATATTTTTACTTGTTAGTGCAACTAAGCATTCGAATGTAGGGCCATGCTGTTTTTATTTTTTTTTTCACATCAATTAAACCGCATAATTATAATTATTTATTAATTTATATAGCTTATGCATGGTTAGCAAACATTCTATACTCTTCTAATTATTACTTTTAAAAGATTTGTTGTAGACCAAGAAAGCTTGAGATTACTTAAATCAGAGAAGTTAGGAAAATAGACAGGATATGTTGATTTACAAAAGAAAAGCATACCTTTGCATGGATAAAAATGCTGTTTATAGCTTCCAAAGCTAATGTTTCCAATGTTTTTTTTTCAACATTTTGTAGCCCCGTTGGAGGCTGTAAATGGAGAGGAATTAGGAATTGGTAGGCAAATTTTAAATCTGTAATTAAATATATTGCTGTGGCCTGGCATCCCGGTTTTTGTAAATTCCGTGATCTTATTACTTCGATTTGTCTTTGTCAATGTTTCGGGCAAATTCTCTCAGAAATTAATGTTTTATTTTTAAATAAGATGTTGTTAATTGAATTGATTTTATTTATTCCTTTAATTGTTCAGTTGTTTAAATTAATTTCATTCAGTTGTACATATTGCGTTCACCAGTATTGTATATGTTGTTCAATGTATATTCTAGAAGTTTTTTCTTTGCGATTTGTGCGTTGCGATTGCACGCAGCTGTTATTTTATATGCGATTGTTTTATCCCTGAGAGGCGCTCAGTTCCGAGATTGATGCCGTGTGTAAGTACATGTAATTTTTTATTTATTACTCCCATTTTGTGATTTCATTTGTTTTATAAAAATTTTGTTTCGGTTAATTTGAAGTTATATCATCCATCAAGGAACTCTTTTAATAATAATTGGCATTATATTATTGTGTGCACAATTTAGATGTAAGATCATTTTTATATTTGTTCTGGAAGGTATTTAAAGGTTTAAGAGTTTAATTTTTCCGTTTTCTAGTTTGCTGATTTGTTTTTTTAATAATTAATCACCACGGTTTGGGTGATTAGAAGCATTGCGCTTGTATTTAAATTTCAATTTTGTAAATTTACTTGATCTTGTCCACGTTTAAATTAATTTAGTTTGTTTTACATTTTGAAACCACGTGGATTCTTGTGAAAAAAGAATTATCTTTTTGAAGAAATTTGGCTTTTGTTTGTTAAAGGATTTTGCATTGCCCTTTTTAAATGTAGATTCATGCAGTTTTTGATTTCGGCCAGAGTCTTAAGCTCACGGTTTTTTTTTTACTGCAATTTGTAATTAAATGTTTTTTTTTTCCTTTTTTTATAATAAAAGTTTTCTGATTGTTAACGTCATTCGAAATTTCTGTTCTTTTATTTTTGATTAAACCTTTTTCAATTTTTGGAGTAATTAAGAGAGTCAGTTTGCTTTCACCTACAGTTTACTTTTCATGATTAAATTCAAGTTTTAATTGCGAGGGTAACCCTGAGATTAATTGTTCTTTTGCGCCCTTTAGGTTTTTTTTTATCTGCTGAGCTAGTTAATTGAATTATCATTTTTAAATTCATTTTGCTTTTTCTTTTGCACCTTCAGTACACAGCAATATGTTAAATAATTCTATAAATTAGCAGAAGATAACTATCTTTCAAAAACTTCCATTATCAAAAAGCTTAAGTACGGTTTAAAGATAAAGCAGTTAAACCTTGAATTACTTACCGACTTCCCACTATTATATATACAATTTAACGTATTTAGCACCACCGCAATTCACATTTCTATTTTCGATACATGCACACAACTACTGCATTATCGGTAATCGTTCGAGTGTCACGTGGCCAAATTCACCCCACCGCAAAAATGACATCATATATTTTAAAACAAATTTTCACCTTAACATAAGTACTTATAAGATTTACCTCAAATATTAAAATCATTAATAAAAGAATTTATTTTCTTAATTCAAATATCTGATCCACTCTTTCGTTGCCTCTTTTATTTCTTAGATCGAAAATATATTTTTCTTAAAACAAGCCTCATAACCAAGAATATTATCGATTACAACCAAGTAAAATATTTGTTTCTACACAAGAATAATTTTTTATTTCAAATACAGATATATTTGAAAGAAGTAAAACTTTTTAAAGAAATATATTTACTGAACTGAAGAATCCTTTTTATGTGTGTTGCAGGAAAAGTAGGATTCTACTAACAGACTGCAATCAAAGATCCGTCAGTACCACTATTAGCTAAAAACGATGCCCACACGTCACTTGGACTAACTGCTTATTATTATTCTACCACAAAATAATCAATAAATCCTTTAGTAGCTTCATACTAATGGGGAGCAAATACAATTAAGTAGATCTACAGCGATTTATTATGTTGGTACGAGATATTCATACATATGCATATTAAGTACACATAAGAAGATATCTTTGGGCCAAAACTCGGTCCCTCTACCGGTAAAAGCGGGTTTAACAGTAACGACCCCTCTAAATTCGACCCGCTACCCTCGAAACCACCAAAAAGTGAAATACCCGGGCATTATAGAAAATTGGTGTCCTCACTGATGCCCGATAACCCGCGTTACCCGGCACCCAGTAATATGCCACAGCGGACGCACGGTCGAATTCAATAGCGGGAAAGCGGAACATACGGCGAGAAAGAAAAAAAAAAAAGACCAGGAACTGGCGGAGGTAATATTTCATCAAAAGATATACGCATTACGCGAAAGATGGTATCGCTGCGACACGGTGCAGCCGCGTATTCCGGAATGGCAAGCGTAAAACGTGAAAGGAAATCATCAAGACGCGAAGACATTTCCACTACTAGGACCGGAGTCATATTTTCGGGTGCTGGCGTTTTTTTATGCGCGAATCGAAAATGAAATTTCTTTATGTGCTATTTCCCGTGCGCCATTGTTGGTTGTATTATTTGATGAGTACGCGTAAGGGTATGCCTTGTATGGCTTTATATGTCGTTTTCCCGCGTCGGCTTTAAGAATCGGATTCTATTAATATTAAGGTGAAAGGCTCTACTTCGATAAGCCATTAAAAAGTGCCCCTAAAGCTATAGGGGTGAAATGAATCTAATGATTACTAGTGTCACACATACTGTAAATATAAAAAATTAAGCTTCCCCATTCGAGATATTAGCATAAGGGTGGAAAAATTGAATATTTTTTTTCTGACGAATTACTTAAACTATCAAGTTCAAAAAGAGTATGTAAGTAAACACTGGTTATGGACATTCTATAAAAAAAATCAGAGTTCGATTCACTCAGTTCAAAATTATCATTATTTTCCCATTTTCGGAGGTGTTTTTTTACACATTTAAGTTTACTATATACATTTTAATTTTTTTCTGTATGGTAGAACATGTAAATAATAAATAAAATTCCCTGATCTCAGTAGGAGCAATTTGTTATTGGCTATTTCAGGATTAAAATAATTATTCATCGATCAATTTCAGGATTATTATGTATGTTTCTGCCCCAGTACTTATAAAACCATCGAAATATACAAAATAATACCATAACAGTAAAATAAGTAATTTGGTTTCTATATAATTTTTAAAAAACTTCTTGGAAAGCGGCATTTATTCATTATTTCATATTACTTGTACAAAAACTTTTCGATGCTTAGTTACCACATCCTTTTCAATTTGTCTCCATGCTGCAACAGCCGATTTTACATGTAAATATGTGAAAAACGTATACAATAATGATAAAACGATAAATGGACAAACTAACAAATAAGAAAATAAAACAAACAACAGAAAAATCGACCACACTGTACCTTGGGAGGAAAAACTTAGTTGGTAAATTTCAATTGTATGTTTATAATAGTAATATAAAGTCAATATTTCTAGACTTACATCTTTTTTTATATTATTTATTATATTTTATATTAGAGCCTATATCAAGCCCATTGGCCCAATTAGTTTTAGAGGAAGCAGAAAACCAAATAATAAAAAGATTAAACTTTAAACCCAATCTTTATAAAAGGTACGTAAATAATTGCCTAATGTTACTTCTGGAAGAAAAAATCGAGCATGTTTTCCAAACTTTCAATTCATTTCACTCAAACATGAACTTCACGATAGAATGAATCCATGTCTCATCGACGGTCACGAAACCGCGCAGAAACTCCTACGGATTTCGATTAAATAAGGTCAAGCACGTCATGTTGAAGTGGTCTCACGAGTGCGCTTGTCCTCCGGTGTGAGCAAATGTGGCACTCATTCCGCGGACAGCTTTCTCATGCCCAAAATCTGGTGCAGGATATGGCTAATGCGTTCAGTTGAGATACCTGCCATCCCAGCCAACTCACGAACTTTCACGTGGCGATCCGCCAATACGATATCATGGATTTTATCCACAGTTTCCTCTGTGGTAGCCGTTTTTGGGCTACCTGGACGCGGTTCATCAAAAACCGACGTGCGGCCACGGGGCAACTCTACGAACCAATGGTAGACGGTTGTACATGAAGGTGAATGAGTTCCATGAACACCATCGAGAATGGGCTTGATTTCCTCGCAGGTTTTGCCACTCAAAAACAAAAATCGGATCACGGAGCGATACTGTTCCTTTTCCATGGTCGCAAAAAACACTAACACGAATTTTGTTCGCGTCGCATAAACTATTTGCACTATTATGCACTTTTGTGTGCAAAAGTTCTTAAAGTGCATAATAGTGCAAATAGTTCATGCGACGCGAACAAACTTACAATGTTTTGAAATGGCTCTCAAAACTAAGCGTCGGATTGTCACCAAGTTTTGACAGGCGGCTAAAAAAAGAGGTTATATTAAATGATGGTACACTTATTTTGGCTCAGTAGCGCCACCTATTTTCCAATCTGGGTATTCATCAAATAGCCCTCGTAATTTCAGGGATAATATAATTATTCATCGATCGGTTTCAGGATTATTTAAATGTACATTTCAATTCTCATAGTTATAAAAGCAATAAGATAATATTTAATTCCGTAAACGCAGTTCAAAGTTATTATTTTTCCTTTTTGAGAGGTGTTTTTTTTTTGAGTTGGGTGTAAGGTGCTGATCCGACTTTTTGTTATATAGGGATGTATGCCTTTGAGTTTGCTATATGTTTCTTTTTTTTTCATATTTTTTCCCAAATAAATTCATGAAACAGGTGTCGTATGAACTGATTGTGAGAAATCTTTTCTTGATTTACTACCTTGGCCAATTCTTCTGGAAAAATCTTGGTTGCTAAGTTCTTTTTCTTCCAGATATTTTTATTAGCAAACCACCCAATTAATATACTTTTGTGAGGACATATTTTAGACTTATCTTCTACAGTACTATCCATTCTACATAAGGAAATAAACAATAGTCTCGAAATTCTTACAATCAATCATACGTGTCCCTATGCAATAATAATAAATGATAAAGGCATATATTTATCTCTCAATAAGAACGAAGTAAAAAACAAATAGCGGTTCTATTCAAAATTAAAAAATTATAAATAACTATACATAACTTGTTGCAGTAACAAATATGGGTAGATCTATGTTTAATTTAATCTCCAAAGTATCTTCTCTCTCCACCTTCATTAAAGAAATTGTTTCCTTCTATTGTGCGCTTATTCTAATACTTCTTTTTGCTTTGTAACTTGCAGTGCAAGTTTATCTATTTCGTAACTTTCCGTTATTTCCATCCATTCTTTAACTGTCCCTCTTATATTCCACGTTGCTACTTTAATTACTATTTTCTTTATTGAGTTTCGCAATATTTTTCTTGTTTCTTTCAATTTCCTCATTATTGTCTCTTCGTATTCAACCCATTCTTTCTATTTGTCTTTTTGTTTAAGGTCTTGTCATTTCTCGTTGACCGATTGTCTTCCATGTAGTCATATCATTTCCTCACTCCATTCTTTTACTAGTTTTTTACTTTTACCCCCATTGCTTCCTTATGCCATTCGTAGATATCTCCGTTAATTACTATTTTCTTGTATTTTACTTTTGCCTTGCTTCCTTTACTTAATTTTTACCGTGCGATGTTTCTTAATTCTTTTTGAATGAATCTTTCCTCTACTGATAAATCGTTATCAATAATAATAATAATAATAATAATAATAATATTTATTGGCCTAGTTGATACTATACAGTATGTTAGGCAGATCAAATATAAATACCTACTGTTGTAATACATTACATTTTAGAACATCACACATACAGCTTAAAATTTAAAATAAAATAGAATAAAATAAAACAGGTTTAATTGTTGAGCACGCCAACAAATTCGTCTATGGAATATACACAATTTTGCATTAGTAACTTTTTTAGTTTAGACTTAAATACGTTTTCTTCAGTACATGATTTTAAAGATTCTGGCAGGAGATTAAAGAGTCTGACTCCCACTGAGGATGGTGCCTACCTCGTTATATTAAGCTTGTTGAAGGGGTGTCTGTAGTTATCCTTTCCCCTGGTATTATAGTCGTGATTTTTACTGTTCTTTGCAAATTCGTCTTTACTTCTAAATATACAAGTGAGAATTTCGAGAATGCTGGAACAGGAAGTAATTTAAATCTAAGGGAAAAAGGGTCGACAGGAAGCTGTCGTATTAATATTAGCGATACATCTGACAATTCCTTTCTGAGCTAGAAAAACCCCACGTGCATGACTCGACGACCCCCAGAAGGCAATGCCACATTTCAGTTTAGAATACACCTCACTATTAGTGCTTTCTATTTGGCTCAAGGAGTTGCTCTGAAACTGCTCCGGAACAACTCTTATGCAAAATAAAACGAACTAACTTGTGCTACGGGTGCAAACGGGTGTAGATAAAAATAAGATGGCAGTTGATGCAACATAACCTATGTAGATTTCATAAACTCATATAAACTGTATATTATCGCATGTCGTATCAAATATCAAGTTGAATTTGAACTTCTGTGATTTGAACGAGTTTGTAAAAAGGTTAAAAAGAAGCAATATGAGTGATCACATAGAATTAAACTTATTTGACGCGATCACAAGCAACAGTTATTGTATAAATGTTTCAAGAGAGGAATATGAACAAGTTATTAACAATAATGGTTAACAATAATTTGATTTTATTTTCTGTCCATTATTTCCCTCTACAACGTTTTTATAAAAATATTGAAGGCTTAAATATAGCGGCATAATTTAATCAATTTTTCGTAATTACCTGGTAATTTCGGTTATAGGTACTTTTATTTAAAATTTTTACCGTTTTTATGAAAATGCGCATGCGGGAACAGTTCACCCCTTGTAAATAGCAGGTGCAGTAGGGGAAAGGAGAAGGGAAAATAGAGCTGTTCCGTTACAAAATGCACCTTGCAAAAAGAACGCTCAAAAATGTGCTGGTGCAACTCGGAGCAGTTCCGATACAGCTCCACCGGCAAATAGAAAGCCCTATATAGTAAAAAGACAGTATTGCCTCTAAGGGCAATAAACTTTTTAAGTTCCTAATTTGATAACAAGCTTTATTCATTTTAGTAATAACATCGGTACAATGTCTGTCCCAGCTTAAAATCTCATCTATATAAATTCCAAGAAATTTAACCTCACTCCTAAGCAATAAAGAATAGTTGTTAACAGAAATATTGACATCCAAGTTTAATTTAGACCCCGCCGTGTGAACAAACATATAGTTAGTCTTTGAAAGATTTAAGTGCAGTCTGTTGGTAGTAAACCACTGATTCAACTCCCACAATAATGTATTTGCCCTATCCTGTACATTGATAGGATCATTTCCTGTAACAACTGCAGAGGTATCGTCTGCATAAATAAACAAAGAATAATTAATGAAGTCAACGATGTTATTAATAAAAATTAAAAACAAAATAGGACCCAAAATTGAACCCTGCGGTACACCTAAAGTAACAGGTAAATATAGACAAGAAAACTGATTTAAAACGTTGTTAGATAATTTGTGTGAAATTTTAACAAATTGTTGCCTCCCTGTTAAAAAGGAAATAAACCAGCTTGCAGTCACCCCGCGAACCCCGCAACGCTCCAGCTTCCCTGAATAAAATGCCATGGTCAACACAGGTCGAAAGCTCTAGAAAGATGCATCGAAAACACCCATTGTTTAATTTCTCCACTAACTTCTAGTGAAGTCTTCAATTATCTGATTTATCATACCTTCCAATTCTTCATCATTTCTGTTTCTTCTCTTGCCTTCTATTCTCTCTGGTTTGCATTCCTTTCTTTAGTCTCTCTTTCCTTTCCTCTTCAGCCATCCTTTGTTCCAGCGATCTTAATGTTTCTACCTACAAATAACAATATGTCCCGTTTTATTCTCTCTCTGTTTCGCTGCTGTCTCTCTCCGCGTTTCTTATCAGTGTTCATCTTGTCCTGATCAAGACCGGACAATGACTCAGCAATTTGATCACGCGCACTAGCGCCCTACTCCAATCCGCACCCAGCCCGCCTCGACCCTTTGTCTTATTTGTTTGTTAGATTTTCTTTATATTTTATATTAGACATTCATACGCTATGCAGTTTTATACAACGGATTATTCATCTTGTCTATTATTTTACACAGGCAATATTACATTACAGCAATTCTAGTTTACTAACTAGAGGTTAACAACAACTACAAAGAAAATTAAATTGGATATGTATGTATACCAGTCTGAATAAATTTCCTGATAAATCAAACTCGACATCACAAGTGCAAGCAACGTCATCAATCAGAAAACAGGCGTTAAAACGAAATCGAATTGCGCACTATTCGAATCGGATACGTGTTGACAAACGTCGGTTCGTGCGATTAGAAAAAAAGCGAAAAACAAAAAAGAGAACGCAATTCGTCGCGTTATTTCATCCGAACGGATGGCTGGACGCTTTAATTACACCAGAAAGGATGACCTCACCTGTTTAATTAGTTCGCCCTGGTTGCCTTCGGATTCGTGGCGAATGGATTTCAGTTCTGCCACTTAACATTCAAATGATAATCGTGTAATATGTAGCCGGGTATAAGTCATCTGTGTGTTGCTAGGTTGCATTATACGCCAAACGCTCTATATACAAATTTAATTAAAAATTAAATTATAATTGATTAATAATAATAGTAATAAATGACTTTATGGATCCCAGTACTCTCAATTAGTGATTGTAAATTTACCGATTTTTTCATTTACCCGTAATTCGGTAAATGAAAATCAAAATACCGGTTTACCGTAATTACCGGTAATTTTTTTTTCATGTGTGACATTAATGGGATTCCTCAAGAAAATAGGGTTAGCAGTTAGCGGGCTAGAATAATACATATTTTGCACAATTTTAAGGCATAATATTAGAATTTTGTAAAAAATATTTGCATTTAATTACGTATTTTAAACAGTTGTTAGAAGCAAGAAAAAATGTTTAAGGTTCAAATTTTAATGTTATTTTACAACAATGTTGCATTAATGTCCTCTCTTAATATGGTGTATTCAAAATTGCTATTAATTTAAATACGTGAAACGTCGTTCTTAATATTATTATATTTTTAAAATATTAAAAAATGAGACATTTACTTACTCTTTAAGAAAAACGATTTTAAGCTTTTAAAAATCTTCTCAAATCTCAAGGCACGGATCGCATAAGCTAACTCAACTTTTTTAAATAAATCCAACAAAAACTCTAAAATGAGGAGAATTTGAAATTGTACTTGTTGACAAAGGCAGGTTGCAAAAGTGGGATGTTTTGCGTCCCACCGTCCTAGCAACAAATGAACATTAATCTTACTTTTCGTTATCCATCTCGTTTAAGACTTATTTCTTTTAATTTCTACAAGATTTTTTTCCATGTTTTGCCTTTTTTTTAATTTTTTGATTCCTTCTCTTTCTAACTAACTCGGTGGAATGGAGGTTATACATTTCTAATCAAAAATCTTTGTCAGTTTCTTTTCTATATTCTCGATTCTAGGACATTACAGCGGCTCTCAATTTAATTCCCATTCAAGAAAGTTGAAATTAAAATTAAACAAAAACATCTCCCTTTAAATGTATGTTTTGTTATTTTGCTACTCAAACTTACCTGAATTTTTCTTATTTTCAATGTGCTTATAGAACACAATATTTCGTACATAAAAATTTCTAGTATAGATTTTTCAATTACAATAAATTTTTGTAATTTACCGGTAAGGTTTTTTGGACAATTTGGTCAATTTACTGGTTTACCGGTTAACCAGTATACAATCCTTACTCCCAATACACATCTTTATACGTATATACAACTACTAAAAATTAAAAACTACTATTACGAAAGGTAAATACAAAAAAGTAAATATGTCGGTAATATCGGGTACAATCACTTGGCAAGGCCCAGTCAGAACAGTATTTGTTCTTGCCTTTTATGCCTAACAAAGCATATCACGAAAGAAATTAACAAGCATATGAATTTAATTTAGAGTAATTAGGATATTTAAGATAAGGAAACTAACGAAAAAAAAAAATATAATCTATGCTACTTACTGGGTACACCTATACCTAACTTAACATAATATAGATAGCCCGGTCTCATTCCAATTCCATTCTTCAAAATAATAATAAAAACGTAACGAAAACGGGTTTTCCTATCTGGAGACTTTTGGGGATGGCCAGACCAAATTCAAATAAGACAATGCCAAACTCCGTCTCACAGATAACCCACACCTTCTTTTTTGACCGGCGAGCCACTGCTGGGAAACAAACTTTTTGTTCGGTAGCGAATGGTTTTAGTAATTTAGCCAAAGATGTTCCCAACTGTTGTTTTCCTCCGTCAGTCGGAGCAGGGCCGTTAGTTAGCCTAAGGATTGTCGACTTACTCTTCTCGTCGGCTTTCTCTTTACTAGACTGACTTCCTGTCGGGACTTCACTAAGGGTTCAAACTGATGTTCCTTTTAGAATGACAAAATAAAAGAACGACTTATATCTTTTACAATTATATATAAAGCTTTTTAATATTATATAACTACAAAATTAAAATGGGATAACAAGTTGAACAACAAACAAAAGTAAACCCAAAACACAATTATCTAATGAATAATTTTAACATACTAATTTATTGAGGGAGAGAGAGGAGAGAGGAGAGAGGCGATCGAGTACGATTTTTATGTATTTGCAAATGGTTAATGCTTAAACAGAATTTTTGAACATCTTCACCGGCCGATGTGGAAAAATAATTCTCCACGTAATCCAAATTTTGGACGCAAAACTTTGCACAACACACACAATCTTTTTAAGCCAAGAAAAAGGGGGGGTGGGGGAAAACTCTTAAGTGAATTTATCTCCAAAATTACTGGTCACCCCGCGATGAAAGCTTTTGCTTCCTATGTTTTTAAAAGCGGTATTATTATGACTACAAATTCTAAAGAAAAAAGAAAGTTTTAATTTTAAGTTTAGATTCGCCGATACGAAGTTAGAGACGCGTGCTTGTTACTTTAGCTGTAACGAGACCACGGAATTAATTACCCCCAAAACCGCTATGTTAGGGTTTTTTATAAACTTTCAGTCGGACGTCATTTTTGCACCGATAACTAGTTCGTCCTCTCTTCACAGAAAGGCGCAATATGACCGAAGCGTTATTTTTTCTGACTTTCAAACGACCCACTGATAGCGTAGGTGGAATTGGCGACCGGTGGCTGTTAATAAACAATGAACAAGGTAGGAGATAAGACATTCATTGGACAAAGTCATAGATTAAAATACATAGTATTACCATGTTATTTTAATTACGCGGGCCTTAACACAAAGAACGCTTGTTGTCTGCGGTGAGGCAGCGCTTGTTTTGCAAAAGCCACGTACTTTTCAACTACGCATTAGAAAAGAATTTAAATACTTGCATTAACAAATGAATTTGAATTTCTACAAAAAATAACGAAATGTATATGTGCATAATACAGTAAATGCGCACACTGCTACGTTAATATACGGAACGGGGAATATGGTGGGAGAATGGCTAGCGTTGTGTCATACACATACCGGCTAGTGAGAAAGTGCGGTAACTTTTCCACACAACGCAAACCATTTACATGTGAATTCTTCAATTTATTGTTATTTTCCCTATTCCTATCATAAAGTAAATAAATACAACGTAATAGTATGTTTTTAATAAAAACGAATTTAGAAAAACAAAAATATTTAATATCTCTAAAATAAGCCAAATAAATAAAACTAAAGGTTCTTTGTATTATAAACATAACGTAATATCTCCTATTAAAACCAACTTAAAATATTCAAATTAGCCAAAGAAATAAATAAAAGTATAATTCAAAAACTAATTAACTTTAAATGCTCGAATCGGCCTCTCCTATTCCAAACAAAGAGCTACTCATTATAGAAATCCCGCTTAGCATTCCGAGTACGTTAGTGAATGATTCTAAACAATTAAATTTTAATTGTAATTATTTAAATTTGCCCGTTGCTCTTCAAATGTGAAATTTTGATTTTATATAGCCCAAAGAAAAACTCATTGGGAATAAATCCAGATGATTCTGGCTGGACAACTAATTATCTTGTTTCGAAAATGATCGATCACCGAAAGTGGCTCTAGAATTGTCGGCCATTATACTTATCTAAAACCATACATTTCTAATTCAGATTTGGTATCTGCGTAGGAGGGAAAACATTGTTTTTCAAACACTCAAGTACTTTTGTTGTGTTTAACGCCGCGCCCCGTCTATAAAAAGGGCCATGATATAGTTTGTCGCTGTGCAGTCAGAAACTTCCAACAACTGAACTCGACCGCATGCCGATAACAGCTGTGGCGTTGCAGTGCAGCAATTTCCGTATTTCGACCGTTGGTAATTTAAAATTTGGTGTTCGCCATGTCCAAATGTATTCAGTGAAGTTGTGATAATCCAGAAAGTTCAGGATTTCTTTGATTTCTTAATTCGCTCAACGCACTAAACGAGAGAGTTACACTGCGCGTGTGCTCCGCCGGCTACATATTAATTCAATTGCTGACACGATCAGTATTCGGTTTTGGATGTTCACAGAGCAATTATCAAACTAATTTCAAACTACAATCCCTTTGAATCATGCGCGCTGAAAACACCAAATAGTTTCCAATTAATTCTGATTCGCACACGAACAAACCTATTATTTTCAGTTTACCACCCACACTTTAACTTTGAGGGTATTGTGTATGGCTTTAACGTAACATGTTGATAGTACGGACCAATATCGCACTTGCACAGGATTATGTCACCATGCAAAGGAAATGTGACTCGCCTGTGAATGAATATCTGTATATCGTTATCTGCAAAACTGAATTCGTCTTGCTTGCCATTGGAAATATTTCGTTGTTTTTCGAATTTGATAACCCCGGTATTTATTTTTTTTTTTTTGAGAACCCTCCCCACAGTTGTAGCGCGACAGCACCTACTTGTCGACTTATTTGTCTTGTGTTTGTGCAATTATTTCAAGCTACGCGTATCATCAGTCCTTTCGACATGTATATTTGGTTTCTATGTTCAGATGGTGAAACACATCCGAATTTATCAAAATTATTTGCAGCGGCGAATTGTATCAATACAAGGAACAGGCCTATTTTTGAAAATATTTCTAAAAAGACCTACTGCCACTCTCCACAGGTTATATGCAACTGAACGTCTCAGGTCTCGGCACAGTGTTGCCCATTGACAGAAACATATTTCACTAATGGGATTATAATTCCACAGAAAATCACTAGATTGGAAAGAAACTATTTTACAAAGTTATCTTAAGAAAAGCAAAAAATTTTTATATGTTTATTTATTTATCTTTTTATTTATATTTTGTTTTACGTTAAAACCTATTAGTACACCCAAGTACATTTATTTGTCTATTATATATGAATTTAATACAACACTTATTAAGTATCGTTTAAATATTAATAATTACACATATACAACTATACACTGTGTTGTATAAAACATAATAAATCCCTTACCTTTTCATATTTATTTGTACTTATTTATTTACCATATTTTTTTATGAATATATGTTATCAAAGTATAGGCAAACCATTAGCGCACTCATGTTTTCTATAAGTAATTTTTAGGGAGTTTTGATAACCTCCCATTTTTTGTCATAGTGCCCGAAATTTTAAAAAATAGTTATGTAGAATTAAAATTAAAATAATTCCCGTATAAACGGAAAATAGACTAAATTCTAGAGAAGACTAACAGCTAAATTTCAAAAGATTTATCTAATTCTATATCATAAATAGAAATGACTTCATAACATTGTATTATTGATAACGGTCAAATAAAAGGCGACGAAATTATCTTGGCAAGATACCCTACTTGGTTTTCTATACTTGATGTATTTAGTCTTGTGTTCAATAAATTCACGGATTTATTACTAAAATTAAAAAAAATCCACAATTTTTCAACTAGCCACTGAGAATATGATTTGTGTACACAGATGTGCTTTCAATAGCACCCAGATTTTTAGTGGATTTCACCAAGTTGGCAACATGCTCAGCACATCCGGTTCTTCGCTGTCGATGCACACTCCCACTTAATTCTCCTCTCTCTATATTAACGTACCCTGTGAGCACTACTGTATATTATAAGAGAAAAAAACCATATAATGTTATAAATATTGAAATACACAACCGTAATCAGTGGCGAACAGAAGCTGCCATGCTATTTTAAAATCGAATACTTATATGTTAGTTTACTCAGAAGCATTATTACATTTATAGATAGAAAAATGAAACTCTCTCGTAACGTGCGGTGTAGTTCAGATGACCAAATCAGTCTCGAAACGATGGACAGGGTGTAACGTCAGTCCGACATTTAATTTTTCATGCCAATTATGTTGAGATGAATAAGCAATATTTTATATAAAAGCACAGAGTAAGTAAATCTTCCTTCGTTTCCTCGAGAGCCATCCGGTTTCTTTCAACTTTATAAGAAATTCTTTCAAATTTTGCAAATACCAGTGTATGACATAGAAGACAGGCATTCTGAATTTTGATATCGACACACGTGATTCTGTCAATAGCAGGATGGTATATAGCGGCTACGCAATAATTAAACTGGGAAAGAACAAATGTCTCACACTAAAAGTTTCTTAAATATTTTTTTATTAACGTGCTCTGTAGAATAGAGTTTTTTTTTAATGAAAATGGGCATTTTTTATATATTTGGAGATCTGATCACGATAACGAATGTGTGTGTGTATCGATTATTACCCCGAAGATTTGTGTTTTTTTTAACCAATAAAAGTTTTAAATTATCTATATGTATTCGATATCTTTAGCCCAAGTCATCACAGACTCCCTTGGGTTCGAAGGAGTATTACCTGGGATTTTGTCGGATTTAGCATCAGGGAGTGAGCCGTCTAGACAACGCAAAGTATTTGCAAGTCTTTATTAATTTTACGAACAGAATCCTGCCAATCAGAGGGCTTGAAAGAGTATTAAATTTGGTTGTCTTCCGCATACAAGTGCGCCGTACAATGTTTAAGAGCTGACGTAAATTTAGATGTGTATAGTGAAAACATGATAGGACCTAAATAGAGCCCTGAGGTACTCCTTGTGACAGAAATAATGGGAGCGACGTAACATTAGACAGTTTTACACGCTGCGATCTGTTTAATAGAAAACTTTGAAAGAGACTCAGGCTGAGGTGTTGGCAGCCACATCCTCATAATATGCAGAATAGTGTGGTTTAACCGTGTCGAAGGCTTTGGTATAGTCCAGTAACACTAGAATTGTAATAAGTTTAAAGAGAAATTAAAGGAATTATTCAAAGAGTACGAGTTTTTTACAGTGAGAAAATAACAAATTTTGTGTTTCTGCTTTTAACTGTAATAATTAGGAGTAATTTTTTCCCAAGAATTTTTTTTCTCCTCACGCAGGATTCGAACCTACATCCTCCCGCTTGCCGGGCGGGTGCTTTACCAATTACCATTATACCCAGCACCCGCCAGCCACCTCACTGTAAAAAACTTGCAATCATTGCATATTTGCCGTACTGCCGACCTTTCAAGATCTAATATCGACATAGTTTCGGTGAGAGCGCACGAACCTTGTCCTCTAATAGCTTAATTGGGAAAGCAAGTTAAAAGCAGAAATACATAATTTGTTAAAGAGATTATTACTCGCACGTAGTCTGTACTCATTGACAAGAAAAAAAATGTGGAAAATCTATATTTTGAATCGATCGTTATTATCATTATCCAGACTGTCTTCCGTGCATGTTCCAACAAAATCTTCTAACTCTCTATTCTAATCAACCCAAATCGAGTTTGTTGCTTTTGCCTTGAAATCATCGAATTTTATGAAAACCGTTAAATAAAGGCTAAATTTACATTTCAATAAACCAAAACAGTATACATGACAGATGTATTTTACTTGTCACTACCAACATATTTTGAATAAATAAAATTATGGCTTGCTAGAGGGTAAATCTAATTGATCATTGTAACAGCTGTTTTCTTACCTTCTCCTTCTGCGACGTATCTATTTTCCTTACTGTTACCTATTTAACGTTTCCTTTTATTCGTGCAGTAACCTTGGGATCCGTAACCATACTAGTTCGTCCTACGTGTTTACATTTGCTTGTAATTTTCTCGATCTCGCCTCGGGGTATTGTCACTAGAAGCGGAGGTTACGATTAGTATTGAGGGTTACTTTTTTATTACTTTACCGGGGATACTGCCGACTGTTGTTTTGTTCAGCTTTATTTTCCGTGCCTTTTCTCGTTGTTCGTTATTTCCCTTACTTCCTTCTGTTTTCCTGGAAGAATTGGTTACTCTCGTTTGTTTTGGTTACTACCACCGGTCAGCTGTTTTGACAGCGCGAACGATGTTATCCGGCGGATGTTCGGTTAAAGTCAGGTTACCAACTTTTCATTTTCTAAATTTCTCCTCAAGTTATCTTTCTTGCGAGTACCTTTGTATTGTCGTAGGGGATGTTTAGAGCGTTTTGCTTTCGTGGAGTTTCATTACGTCGTTTTCGGTATCGATTATTCGAGAATCGTGATTATCGGAAAGGTTCGAAACGATCTTCGGTGTTTCTTGACACTCCCGTTTTGGCTCTATGAGTGTGTAGGCCTGCTTTTTGGTTCGTCCGCAATTTGCCATTTTTGTTGTGTGGAAGTAACGCATTTGGAGTTTATGCGGATTTAAGGGCCTTTTGCGTAGTATTGCTGGCGGAATCGCATTGTTTTTGATGGTTTAGGCGAAGGCCTAGTGTGGAAATTTTTGCGGTTCGTATTCACTCAGGCTCGAATTCAGTCAGACGACCTACGTTTTCACCCGCCACGTGTTCTGAACCGTGTGGTTTCTTTAAGCCCTTGGACGCCAAAGGGTTTTTTTTCCCACCTACGGGTTAACTCTCACTCTTTGTATTATTGTAAGCTGTGGGCCCTTTTAAGGCATAATTACCGTTGCCTAATCTTGATGGGGTGATGTAATCTCCCTAATTGACCTTTGGTGTTGTCCATCTCAAGCCTGTCATTCAGGGTTTTAGTCACCTGCCATCCGCTGCACGTTTTTTTTTGCGAGTTACCGAGCCTGGATGACAGACCCGTTCCTGATCTGGGCGGCCGCAACGACCGAATCGCACGTTTCTCCAAGACGCTGGACGGGGAGACGCGGCGAAACGAATCACGGCTGTGTTTAAATTTTCCTATTATGGCGTAACTATTTTTGTATGCCGCCTAAGGCAGCGTAACCAATTTCTGAGTAAAGAAGCCAATTGGCATCGGGATGTTTTTTCTTTTCTCTTTCTCAGATATCAAGTAATTGTTTTAATATATTAATTTTTAAATTTATAAATGTTATCGTCCCGTTACGGCAAGTTTTTAAATCGCCACTGTTAAATATGTAGCGCTAAGCTTTGTGATCTATAACGTTACGCTTACCGAACTCACCCGTGTGTATTAAGATTACTTTGTAACTTGTTAGTTTCAATATCTTAAGGTATTCGAATATTTATTGAGGGCCTAAATGTTTTTGTACTCGCTGCGTTATACAACTTATCTTTCGAATTTTACAATTTTAATGTTTCCTTTTTTTTTACGCATATTACCATTTACAATAAACTTGTACTTACATTTACCGTAATCGTAGTTCGTTATTGTTTTTTTTTCCTGTTGTTACGGCTGATTTCCCTGTTGCTTACATCTCCGAATTCCGTTTTGACGACGCCTCACAGGGTAAATCTTAAAGCGGTGCCCTTAGTTTCATTTTGTTAACCCACCCCCGTCTCCACTATGCCGCGACCCTGAATGACAGTAAATCTTGGACCTTTCGAGAGTCAGCAAGTAGTTTTGGTTTTTTTTTTTTTATATGGCTTTTGGCGAGTAATTGGTTG